>JAHWFP010205988.1:0-15863 GCA_023313725.1 Lithobius niger | reverse complement strand
TTCTTTAATATAGACTGTTTGCTTCGCTAACCCGTAATATTGTGATTATTGTTTATTTTTTTAGTTAAGCAAATGTATCTTGTTTTGCCGCGAGACTATTCTTTAATATAGACTGTTTGCTTTGCTAACCTGTAATATTGTGATTTATTGTTTATTTTTTTTTAGTTAAACAAGTGTATCTTGTATCGTCACGAGACTATTCTTTAAATTAGACTGTTTGCTTTGCTAACCTGTAATATTATGATTTATTGTTTATTTTTTTTAGTTAAACAAGTGGATCTAATTGTATCCTCACGAGGCATTCTTTAATATAGATTGTTAGTTTCGGTAACCCTTCATCTTGTGATTTATTGTTTATTTACTTAGTTAAACAATGTGTACCTTGTATACTCACAAGGCCAGTCTTTAATGTAGATCCGTTGGCTTCGTTAACCCTTTGCCTTGTGAGTTATTGTTTATTTACTTAGTTAAACAAGTGTATCTTGTTTTCTCACAAGGCCAGTCTTTAAAATGCTTATTGTCTGCTTCGTTAACGACTTTCCACCCACCGCGATCCAACCTAGTGATTGCGCAACCGTCTTGATCACATTCCTCTTCTCCCGCACGTTAATCTCGAAAAGATCTTCTCCGCCTGTCAAGGCTTATTACTCTCCCGCCCTGACACCACGTTTTATAACTACCTCAACCACTCCACTGTTTACCGTAATTGGTGGAGCGTGATCTGGCAGAAAGCGAAATTTTTGCACGGGGCGGGGTGACAGGGTTATGGAAAGGAGGCCTTTCCAACAACCATCCCCCTCCCTCTATCCACCCTACTCCCCCCCACCACCATTACTCCTTTGCCTGCCACCAGCTTGATCTCACTAAAACCTGGTATGAGAAAAACGCACGTGCGTGCAGTGGTTCTCTAGATTTAGAGGGCGCTTCCGCGTATCCCACCCATGAACTACATATACGATCAAAACGAAAAATAAAAACGAAAAAAAAAATTATGTAAACCACTTGCTTGGGAAAAGACGCTTCTGGTTTTCATAAGAGCTGAGAATTAACGTACCAGGAAATTGATACAGCGTAACAACTGAGTGATTTTTAAGAAATAGCCCAATGTAATTGGTCGGTTTTTTTTTTTTTTTTTACAGCAGCAGCCCAAGGAATGACAATGGTGGAAATTAAAACGCTCTGGAGAAATGGCTTTCAACTAACACGCGAACGGAAACGTTTCAGTTTCGTTATTTTTCCCCCGCTGACAGGATCATCTCCGGGAAAGAATGTATATAGCGTGTGGACAGTAGCCTACGTAATTTAACGCGGAAAAGCCCCGCCAGAGTGATAAGAATCTAATTGTAGAATGCTTTTACGGTTTCTTTTACGGTTTGTAGGAATTAATCTTATTTATTTATTTTTTAATTACTTTTTCATTTGAACGTTATTTCATTTGCAGCAAGTTCAAGCCAATAAGGAAGCAAACTAAGAGCAAAAAAAAAAAACCCGGCCTTGTAAGAAACAATACAAGATAACACTAATCTGAAGAACGAAATAAAAAAAAAAAGAAAAGACAACTGCCCCGACTCGGACTCCAACGCAGGACATCCCTGTCATGGTGAGCAGTTATACAGCTACCGGCTAGTAAGCTGGATGTGGCAAGGTAGGGGTGGAGGGTTGAGGCTTAATAGTACATCGAGAGCTAGGTCATTAGAGCCAACCTCAATCACAGTGCAATGGTCCAGGTTGCCACTGCGCTACACATTCGGTTTAGATATTAAACAAACTCCAAATCTAGATCTTGTCATACATCTGTACCTACATCACTGCACAGGAGGAGAGTCATTTAGTAATAAGTCTCGTGGTAAGTCTCGTGGTAATAATGGCATTCAGGAGGGAGTTCCCCTCAAAAGGAAATAATGTGTCTGGATGTCCTTGGGTCGAGAATTAGACGGGGCAGTTGTCTTATCTTTCGTTTTCTTCTATCTCATGCGTAAGTTCTGTCGAGATCTGTCGAGATAAGTCAAAATCACAGATAAGACCCTATTTTTTTCCCAGGTCGAAAATCGGGTGTAGGTATTTATGGCGGGATATTAAGGAAAGTTTGAATAACGCGTTTGTACAAACTAACAAAGAATGCTACAATTTTGAGGATCATCATCTCAGGTTCGCGAGAAACATGCAACCGCATTATCTATCAATCACGAAAAATTGTTTCGTAGTATAGAGAATAAAAATGAAAAGAACCAGGATAAAAGTATCGGGGATTCAGAACGAAAGTAAAAAGATAGGAGGAGGAAGGGAGGTACGGCGGGAGGGACGAATGTGAGGGAATTTAAAAAGAACGGGAGGGAGGGGGAAGGAGAGACGGAGAGGGATAGGAAGGAGGCCGAGGATCAACCCCTCTCCCACCTCGGGAAAACTGCCCTAAATACCCTTCCCAGGTGTAATCTCCCTCTCTGCTTCTGTATTATCAGCTTGTAATGGTGGCGGCCCTAGTCACTGCTATATACACCAAGAATAAAACTAAGAGAACTGTTGCTAAAGTAAGAATCCCGTAGATTACGGCACAGCTATAACAATTAACAAACAAACAAAAATATATAGCGCAGCGTCAAGTGACGTCATATTGCTACAAGAGAGATACCTGCAAGGGGCACTAAATTGAAATGGTGGGTTAAACAACGGCACTTCTAGTCAAGCCAGTACTTTGAGAGTGGATTTCGTAGGCTTAAAAAACCGTTGTTTTCTCCAATACCTTATGCTGCTAATTGGAAAATGAAGATTCCACTTGCTTAAAAATGTCAGCAACTGCCAACAAATCGACAAAAATCGCGCGTTTTAGGCCTAAAAAATCCAGTCTAATAGCATTGGCTTCAGTAAGACGCTCTTCTTTTACCCCACCAGTGCACCTTGCAGCTATCCCAGTTACTGGCTCCACCATAGAGTTATCAAGGACCGCGGTAGCGGTCATTATGTAAGCCTCAGCATGAACTTCCGTGTTAAACGTCAAACTTTGAACTCCTATAGTTTCGTCCAAAATTGACATAGACCAACGAAAATTCGGTATTTGGGGTCGTGTCATAACTATTTCACCGCATTACAAATTTTAATGACAACAATTGAACCGTTCGGCGTCCACAGCATGGTCATTTCTTGTTGTTGTTGTTGTTCTTCTTCTTGTTCTTGTTGTTGGGACCCTTTGCTCTGACCTGGAGATCAAACCACTGAACCGATTTTCAAGGTCTATAGCTTAAAACGTACGTATGGACAAAGCCTAGGGCCTTTCGCAGGCTATTTTAATACAACTACAATATTCTTGACACGGAAAGCCAAATGGGCTAAAACTTTTGCTCTCACCTAGAGACCGAACCAATAAACCTATTTTCAATTTATATAGCTTAAAATGTAGGTATTAAAACCGACCAGGGCCTTTTGAACAATTTTGATGTGACTGCAGTATTCTAGTCGGCAGAGCAATTATTATTGCAGAGCACTGGGCAGAAATCATTAATATACTCTTAGCCCTCGCTTGGAGGTCGAACCACTGAACCGATTTTAGAGTTCTATAGCTTAAAACGTAGGTATGGACAAGACCTGGGGTCTTTCGCATGCTATTTTAATGTAACTACAATATTCTTGACACGGAAAGCCAAATGGGCTAAAACTTTTGCTCTCACCTAGAGACCGAACCAATGAACCGATTTTTAATTTGTATAGCTGTCGCCAGTGTTAATGATTGGATCGAAATTTGAGGTTTGTATAACACCTCTGTAACGTATGGTTGTAGCTGTCGATAAGCCATAAAGCCTCAACCCCCCCCCACCCCGCCAATACCTCTTTAATAAGTCCCCGTAATCAACTTGTCACGGCGTTCATTTCTTCATTAGAAGCTTCGACAGTGGGCGAGGTTTAGGCAAAAACATGACTAAATATGCCACCTAACCCAAAATAAAATAGTAAAATAATAATAATAACAACAACAATAATAATAATAATAAGAAAAGAAAATAACACAAAATGATAAATGATAAAAACACTTAAACTACATTGGACAAAACGAACTCACAAAATTACCAGAAAATACAATTGATACGATGATAATTTCAACAAGAACAACAACAACAACCCGTAAAAAAGGCTTACAAGATGTAACTATCATTAACCTCGCAAGGGCTTTATTATCCATCTTGTGTCTTGCATCTGTAACCACCGTTTGATGTGCATATGCGCACAGACCTTTTTTCTTGACGTCATCTCTACACGTTATTGAGAGAAATTCAAGCAGCCCTTTTAGTAAAACACACATGTATTAAAATGAGTTATTAAAAAAAAGGGGGAATGAACAGCTTGATTTGTATAAATGTAAACAAAAATTACCCATTGGTTCGTAATCATTCCTTGGATGCGGGAGATGTATGTTCAACGTCCGTTGAATGTGTGTAGATATGGTTGCCAATCCACTTAGCTTATTCCAGACCTTTAGTATGTACCACACTCATGGCACTTGGCCAAACATTCTAAGCAAGACAACAATAGTATTGTGTGCGCGGCGTATCTTGAGTCCTGCAAGTATTTTTATGAGCGGCTACGTCTTCCTGGAGGAGGCGGCTTTAATCGACGGCCGCCATTGTTTTTGTAACCATCTTGGATATCAGCAAGGTACTCTGCTACTAAAAACGTACAATCGATTATCTGTGTTCCTTCTGCAGCGAACTAAAGATAGGCCGCAGACACTATAGAAGAAAGTATCAGCAGCAGGCCAGCCCCACTGGAGTTTGCTATTCTGCAGAAAATAAGGCTGCTGAAAGCATAAAATATTAATCTCAGTATGCCGAGACTGCAACTAACGTTAAGTCCAACAGAAAATCATCTCACATTAAGCTGGCAGACAGAAAAGCTTGACATGAAGGACTCGTTTTTTTTTTTTTTTTACCAAGGTAGTTTTTCTCTTCTGTCACAGGCATTGCACGTCCAAGAACGAATGTTCAGTTTTCTCCAATCCAGCACGTGTACGGCTGACAAAAGGAAGGCTAACAGTAGTATAATCTGCCACCTGATGGCTACCCGCACATTACACACCGACAATCCTACTCTTACAGAACTTTGCAACATGCCTACATCCTTGACATTGGAAACAATGCACAACTTGAGAATGTTCCAAAACACGTAACCTCACGTAATCAACCACCAAAAGCTTTCCCTTCATTACATGTGTGGAAGAAGCCAGAGAGAGATCTTGACGACCCAGTTTTCTTTCCCTTTAAACCTCACTCTGCATCGTGCAGTGACTTGGATTTCTTTTGACAAATACGCTCCCTTAAAGTGTGAGTTCATTTTGACCCACCAATTTTCTCTTCAAAGTGTCAGGACCCAAACCTTCCCTCAAGCAAGCAAGCGGATTCTGCAGCAAAAGGGGCCCTTTCTGGCCCTCTCGGAAGGGATCTCAGCCTTGTTCCCTCGGACGCTTTTCCAACTCTGCGTCTGAGGTTACACGCTTTTTGGCAAGCCTCGTGGGATGGACAGGACGGCAATAAATTACGAGCCATTAAAGGCACTGTTGAGGAATGGCACTCGGCGTGTCGCCGCAGTCGCCGTGAGGAGGTGGTGTTGGCCCGTTTGCGCATTGGTCAAACTCGACTTACTCACTGTTTCCTTTTGCGGGGGGTTGACCCTCCTGAATGTTATTGGTGACGGCGGCCACTTACGGTCCGGCACTTCCTTGTTGATTGTTGCCATCTTGATGGTTTTCGTCGTCGTTTCCATCTTCCGCATGACATTGTGCGTCAATTGGGCTATAAGTCTGTCCTCCTGTCCGGTGTTTTTCAATTTTTGCAGGAGGTACAGATGTATGACAAGATTTAGATTTGGGGTTTGAATAATATCTCTGTAATGTGTGGTGCAGTGGCAACCCGGACCACTGCACTGTGACTGAGGTTGGCGTTAATAACCAAGCTGTCGACGCGCCATTAAGCCTCATCTCCCCCTCCCCCCTTCCCGCACTCCCAGAAGCAGAATTTCAGGAACGAGATTCTTAACACTGAAACCTTCATACGCACAGGTGCCAGTCTCTTTTCCAGTTCGGGCTTCTTAGCAAAATTTGTAGTTTGAATGAAAAGTCTTTCATCATCCAAATTACGTACATCTGCAACAGACACAATTTCCTTAAACCTTTTTTTTCCCCACCGTACCCTACACCTTATCACCATTCAGGTCAAGTATGGTGTTTAAATCAGTTGCAACTTGTTGTTTCTTAACCTTAGCCATAGTCAATGGTAAAGGAGCAGTAGATCCTGTGGTCAGAGCTGCCAAAAAATATTAGACACCCATAAGATTAGAAGCATTACATGAGTCAAGTTTGCACTGCAAACACTCGTTCTCGAGTTGACTGTCCAAGTTAGCAATCCTCATCTGTACAGCCACTCCAACATGGTTGTGAAATTATTTCCGAGGTCAAAGATTCCATCGAAGAAAATCTCTTGGTGGCTCTTACGAAAAGTGATCTTGCTCTGCACTACCTCAGAGCATGCCTCACAGACCAGAACCTACGAATCACTACCAACAATGGCATCTTCACCGGTCCGCACATCTTCTATTGAATTATCATCAATATGGTATTTCAGTAGTCCATATGCATCCTCTTCATGCATACTCTTCGCCCTTCGTTGATCACCAGCGCCAAAACGAATCGTCTTCCTCTCACTGTCACCATCACAGTTACTGATATTGTACCAGAAATGGTCACCGCTCCTGTCGTATCTCTAGAAGAAGATATGGAACCATGACCAGTTTAGCATCAGTCCTAGAGAGAGAGGTTTCAAGGAGTCTTCTCCACAAGGAGACTCTACAACGTCCATCTAATCGAGTCCTTCTCAGTAGTTTTCCTCATATTGTCCACTGTCTCCTTATCAAGATCCCAGTCTGATGGCTGTATCTAAAGCCATTCATTGAAGCTAATCTGTGCCACCGTCCACACCTTCGTAAGCACATTCCCTTGCTCAAGTGTAACTCTTCTCTTCTCGTCAACATCACTGAAAATTGAAAAATTAAATTCGGATTTTACAGGCGTCCGCAGGTAGTCAAAATAGAAGTCCGCAGGTAGCTCTTGCCCAAACTCCAAAGAGGAACTAACCGATTCGTCCACAGCAAGCTCACCCCTGGCCTCCAGTTTGGGAGAAGCAAGGGCAAATTCTTCCCGTGTACCGGTATCCACGCTCCTTGTGTGTGGCGTGGCATTCAGTCTCTAGGCAAGCTTGGCGACCACGCATAGCCACCAAGCAAAGCCTGGCTGGCGTCCATTCCCAAGAACAGGACCACCCGACATCAGGGGCATAAAGTCGGACAGTAATACATGTTATTAACGGTGAGCCTTCTACCTGGAGATTGCTGGCCTTTCTTGAATATATTGTCGATGGCATCCATTATCTGAACAAACCAAATGAATAATCCAGCAGCTCACCTAGGGAAGTTCTCAAAGTCGCGTAAGACTTAGTCGGTCCCGGAATACGATCCAGTGTACACTTAGCTGGTAGCTGACGACTCTGAGAATAGGGCTGTTGCTGAACACGTTCCTAGGGGTTCCCCAGGGCCCCCTCACAAATTTATCGGTATTCTTGGCACTTTTACCCCACCTTGTAGATGTTGCTTTAAAACCATGATGTCCTGCAAAGAGTTAAAAAGTCGTCTGCTGACGCAGAGAGCGTGGTCACTGCAGTAACCACTTCATAGGCAAAAGTTATGATTAACAAGAACATGATCCACAAAGTCTACAAACTGTTTCTATGTTTCTTTAATCCACAGACTGTTTTAATGATACACTTAGCTTTGAATTAACACACCGTCTATACAGATTCAAGTTGGCTTCTTGATCGCTTATTAAAAAAATATTTTTCTGCAGAGGAAGATATGCATAATGGAGGTAATAAATGAGATACAAAGCTAACTGTGATAAATCATAGACCGAGGAGTCATGGTCAGAAAAAAAATGACCCCGGCTCTGACTCGAGCTTGGATTGCCGATTTTCATGACCGGAACTCTTAGTGTTAAACTTGAGAAGTTTCAGCACTTTTAGCAGATAAGATTAAGTGACAGCCAGTATCGTGCACAATTAAAACTACGTTTCGGGAGGACAACCTCCCGTCTTCAGGTATGTTTAGTTTTACCTGAAGACGAGAGGTTGTCCTCCCGAAACGTAGGGTGGTTTTAATTGTGCACGATACTGGCTGTCACTCAATCTTGTCTTAGTGTTAAACTACAGAGGAAACTAATAGAGGCTTCTCTTATAGTCCATGTAAATAATTGGTCGTATGATTTTGGCGATACTTCCAATTCGGTTAGAAATTTTCAGGGAATGCACAAACAGGTTGCAGACAGAAATAATACATCTGCAATAAAAATCGAAGACTGCAAACCGTGATTGATTATTTATTTAAAATCAAATTGGCCCTTCAGTGACCAACATAATAATGTTAAAAAAAAATGTGAATGTTGGATTATTCACAGATTACTGTTGACTTCAGGGTTCGCACAAGTTCACGCACAATAAATTCTACTACTTTCAAGGAATTTTCTCAATGCCAATATATTTTTTTCAAGGATTTTTCCAAGGTCAAAACAATTTTTGCAAGGGCCTGTCTTAATCAACAAACTAAACAATATTTCCTGAATGTCATTGGTGTCACCCAGCCACTTACGGTCCGTCATGTGCTTGTAGACTGTCACCATTGTGATGATGTTTGCCGTTGTTTACATTTTCCGCGAGACTTAGTACATCACTTGGGCAGCGGACCACTGCACTATGACTGAGGTTGGCGCTAATGACACAACTGTTGACGCGCCAGAAATCTGCAACGTCCCCCCCCCCTCAACATAAAAATGTTTACGTTTTAGTTGTTCATATGATGTTATGCATATGATGCAAAATTGTATACCTTAAGCTTTTTTTCGTGCATTTGTTGTTGGTAGACATTAAGCTGGGTCAGTTGTCTTGGTACGAATTTCACCAGGCAGGGTAGGGTAGTTTCATTAGGAAACATGTTTTTGCCCCTTCGGCTTTTTTTCATCGGTTTTTTTTTTCCCGTAGCTTCTTTTTTTCCTAGATTCGTTTTAATAGTCGACAAAAACGCGTGCTGCAAACAGATAACCTCAACAACATTACACAACAAATCTGTACGTTTTTAAAAATAAATTGTTAAGTTTGTCTATACCTTGTTCAAAACTAGAGCATTATTTTAAATTGCGACAATAAAAAATTTAATTTATGGCCTTTCAAGGACGGAACTAACAATTTCAAGGAATCCTATAAGCCTTGAAATTTTCCTTAACAAATTCAAGCACTTTCTAGGACTTCACGCACCTTGTACTAACCCTGTATTTTAAAAAGTAGTAAAAAAGTCATATGATTACAGTAATAAAATCACTCCAGACCCATACAAAATAAAACAGGAGTCGGACACTCCAGGTCTCACAAGCACCGCCACCGATTATCCTTGCGTCTTTGGAGGCCACCTACCCCTTGCTCCCCAAGTTTTTCCCGCCTATCTCTCGGATCCCCCAAAATAAATAAACCTACAGCCCCCACCCCCGTTTCCCCTTTACCCATTTCCCCTCCCAGCAATCGCAGGGCCCACACAGGAAATGGTGTACTGTTCCTGGTGGTGCAGTCGTACTATTTAGGGTTCCTGGGGTTACGTTGATGTGACGTGGTAGGGTCCCTGATACTGGGTATCTTACATAGGACCACTCTCATACTTCTTTACTTTGATGAATTTGACTAAAGCATAAACACGTATTCAAAAACATCAGACAAGGGTAGGGCATAGTGTAAAAAACAATCCTCAGACCACGGGATTCCCTCCAAACATGCAATTTAATGGGTAAAAATTTTCAGTTCTATGCCAGAACCTTCTTCCGTAAAAAGCTAAAACAGGAACACAGTACATACCCGAGTAAGCCAACCACCAACACTAATACAGCAAACAATATTTACGATTCACAGAGTACTCACCAAATGGACACACATTCGTGGCAATTGTAACTGTAAATTGACATGTCAATTGCCACGAATGTGTGTCTATTTGGTGAGCACACTGTGAATCGTAAATATTGTGTGCTGTTTTAGTGTTGGTGGTTGGCTTACTTGGGTGTGTATTGTGTTCCTGTTTTACTGAAGAAGGTTCTGGCATATAGGACTGAACATTTTACCTATTAAATTGCATGTTTGGAGGGAATCCCGTGGGCCAAGGGTTGAGTTATTTATTTTTTATTTTTTTTTACATAACCATTTATGAAGTGGGAAGATCTACGGAACACCTTGCGATTATGAGGGGTGCTAAGCCTAATGGTTTTACTCACGTTTTGTAATGACGCTCTGTGGTACAACACGGTGGGTTGGGGACACTTCTTTATAGATTTTAGAGTTTTTTAGTGTATATTTATTTATTCTCTAATTGGGATTTTTGATAACGCTAGTGCTTGTGCGAGCTGGAGTGTCGGACTATAGCTGTTTTATTTACATATTTAATTGCTGCCTCACTACACCCACCTCTGCCTTCAAACCTCGGACCCCAAAAAGAGATGGATCGGTTCACCAGGTCAGCTGTGTCACCGCGTCTGCGCACTTGACCCGAATTTCAGAATCCGACGACGAGACGACTTGGAATGAGCCACTAAACAAGTGACCACTAAAATAAAAAGTCACGGCGGATCATAAGAGGAAGAGTGTGGCGCATACAGTACATACAACAAAAAAAAATTTCTTGGACGAAACGGGAGATAACAAAAAAGCCATTTCGGTGGTAAGTCGACGCCCCGAGAATGGACGAGGTTTTTTTATCAAAAAAAAACCAGACTCGGCAAAAAAAACCAGACTCGGCAAAAAGACAAAAGTGAAACAAACGAGTAATAAAATTGGTAAAAATATTAGACAGACCAACAGGGGGAAAAAAACATAACAAAAAGGGATTTAAAATGCATTCAGAAAATTATTTTAATAAGTCTAGTTGCAAAATTGTATATTTTGAGAAATGAAGATTAAATGTGTTGTAAACATTGAACGACACTATCAAATGTAGTTTTTTTTAAGAAGGTACTAATTTAGGCTTCTTTGTCAATCAGTTCTGCAAAAATTCAAACTAGGAGTCTGCTCAGCTGTTTCTTACCACGCGCCATGGCTGTTTGCTGTGACGTGCATATCACGTGACTGGGCTAGTCCAATCAGACGGCCAAACAGCCGTTGTTTTCGTTCGTCATTGGCTAACTCATGGTGACGTCACGGCAAACAGTCATTGCGCATGGTTTAGTGTTGTTAAATATGGACAGTTTTTTTTTTTTTAATAAATTTCGGCGAAAACAGGCTTCATTTTTGTTTCGCCGGGTCCCTTGCCAACCAATTTTCGGGTCAAAGGGTCAGAAAAAAATTGGCATGATCAACTCTTTTTCATGGATTCCACCGTAATTCCCCAATTTTCCCCTCTCCCTTGAAATCAAGAATGCAGGGTTTTTTACAAGTTCTTGAAACCTTAGAAATTTCCTGGAATATGAAAATAAAATTACTGACCTGGAAAAGTGCTTGAAACACGTGAAAAATCACTTAAATACTGAAGTACTCCTGGAACTTCCCCTAAGAGAATATCAAATTTCTGTTTTCCCTGTTGGACGTCAGTGTTATGTACATAACGTGTTGATGAGAAACGCAGCGTAAAAAAGAAAAAAAAATGTGATACATGATGCCTAGGAAATAATCATAAAATCGCTGCACCGAACGGAAATGTAGCGGTTTCAGCGTCAGTGTTTTACCAGTCTTTGCATAAACTGGGTTGACTTTGTGAATGCATACCGGCCAAAGCTTTTAATTGTTTTATTGTCAGTTAATTCGTTAGAGGTCGTTCAATTTTCCTTGAAATGTCCTAGAAAAATTCTGAACAAATCCTGGCGTTTAATGTTTACAGGGGAATGCGGCGATTCCTATGAATACGACTGCACCAAAAAAAAGGGGGGGACGTATCATTTCATTTGTTTAATAAATACAGATGTAAACCAATGTCCGTTGCCTTTTAGACTTTAAAATGTCGGTCCAATGCCTCTGAGCGGGAATTGAACCCTCCACCTTCAAGACCAAAGGCCTAAGCACTTACTGATAAGCCATGCTGACACGGTCAGAAGGAAACGGCCATAGGCTGCATTTAACATGCAAAGCAAATACTTTCCAATCGCCACTGGAGAGACGCTTGCTGCGCGCCCCACACCAAATGAACAGAAAGGAAGGAAGAATATAAAGGGAAGGGCACGACAACACATTGGTTAGTTGTGCCCAAATCCGACGAATCTTACCTCATGTTGGCCAACAAAATAATACTCGGCTTGACAGAAAGGAACACACAAATAAAGCTTGAAAACAGTTATAAACAGGACGGCAAATCAAATGGCTCGATTAGTGATAAATAAACTTATTTAATTATATAAATATAAATAGGTTTATTTATAACTACTCGAGTCACTTTCGCTTTTTGTCCTGTCCACACAATTGTTTGGTGAGCTTTTGGCACTCCGTTGTAGCAGCAGGCTAAAAGATACAACTGTCACTGTACGAGAGGCATGGGGGGACATCATATAATGACATTCTGCAATATTTCTGCCCACACATGGGGACCGTCTTCAGGCATTAAAACTCGGGAAGAACGTACAACAATTCATGATCACGTGCAGTTAAAATTACAGGTGTGAGCTAGCGTAAGCAAGGTAACTTTACGTGACCTTGAACTGCTTGTACGTTTTTTCAGTTTTAATTTCTAAAAAAAACGGCCGCCATGTGGGGGCAGAAATATTGCTATTTTCTTAAAGTTACCCAATACGGACGAATATTTTCTACATGTTGTCGAACCATGTCTCCTAAGCAGTACTTTTCCAGCATTCGTACAACACCGTTAGTACTCCTGTAAAGCTTTTAATGTTAGCTTTTTAAAACCTGAAAACAACGCACCAGTTTCAGTGCAGCAGCATCGACTGTATCCACCATCAAAAGCGAACCTGTTAAGTTTACACGCAATAATATTTGCTCATTAAGAGTGTAATAATTTACACCGTTCTGAGTAATTTTCTACTTAATTATTTTATTATAATGACTATGACAACAGTGACGGCGTCAGGACTGAATTGTTTGGGGGGGGGGGGGCCGACAGAGGGCACACCTGGAAACAGAGTGGGCCAAGAATTTTTTTCAAGGCGACCACATTACGCACTTTTATTCCTTTTAATTCAACCTGATCGTAACTTAAGATTCGATACAATACAATTTATTTGTAAAATAAGCCCCACAAACACACATAAGAAATTAGGCTACACATATACTGCAAAGTTGCTAACAAATATATATACCTAAATAAAATAAACTAAAAAAATAAAAGCTCTGTTTATGCATTTTATTTCAATGTTAGCCTGCAAATATTTCATTTTCTGGTGGCGACCTGAGTTTTGGGGTTGGGGGGGGGCCCGGCATCTTTGGGGGGGGGGGCCCATGGCCCACCCTGACCCACCCCTGGCGCCGTCACTGTATGATAAAGATCTACCGATGAATCATATTGCAAGGTAATGCCGACATATATCTGGAAAAAAATAACAATCAACTCACTGCTTCATTCGTTCCATTTACATAACTTTCTACTGGTTCAATACTGGAACAGTTGGTCTATACGAGAATTGGTTTGCTTCAAAAGACATAATACTCAAACAAACCAAACGTAAAAACAACCACAAAAATTTGGAAGAATATTACTTATCACGCAAACCGACAACTTATCGGAATACGGAAGCGAGTGATGCAGGTTACAAATTTCTTATTCTTATTATTTTCCAGCTCATTTGTCACGATAGCAGATAACGTAAGCGTATTAGTAGTAGGTCGCAGAGTGAACTTATTAGTGCTTAAAGATGTGGGTGTGCTTCCACGCAGCTAAGTAGATCGCCTTTGCAATTAATTAGGCTTTCTATTAGTGTCTGCGACAAAGTAGATAAAAAAAAAAAAAGCTTGCAGTTATTATTGAACTCTTTCTCGTCAACCGAGTTTGTCACTTAACGGAATAAAACTAAGCCAATGTTGTCGTTAGCCTTGTGAACAGGACAAGTTTCTTACGCTTAAAAAGTAAAAGTGTTTTCCTGGTCGATCTTAATACTTTAAGGCTAATCAGCCTCTGGCATTTCACTAAAATTTTGTGCACCAGACCGGCGAAGGAATCCTATTGAGCTTTAAACCAGTTTTGGCTCAGCAAATTCCAGCCGACAAACTAGTTCCAGTCTTTTATCGTTGTTATCGATAAAAGTAATAACGGAAAAATTTAAATTTCACTGGGATTACGTAATTAGAGCTTTGGTCATATACGATCCTTCACCGATGCCAGACAGATCAAAACTCTGTGGACGGTTACGTGCTAAAAGCGTATACGTAAAGTCGAGCGCACAAGAAAATTTCGTATAATCGAATGTGCGCTACCTGAATGAGCCGTAAATCAAGCTCACAACATCGACATTGCGCCTTTGGCAGTGCGTAATCAGAACTGATGGGGGCCGCGCTTTAGGCGGGAACTATATAAATGTCCTAAAGCCCCTTCACCCAATAATTAAAAGATCCAGTAAAGATAGTTGAGTCGCTGTGAATGGCTGCTTTCGCGCCATGGTGTGACTTCCGGAACCCTGTTTCCGTTGAATCAATCCGAACAGCCAGCCAATCGAAGCGCTGGAAAAAGCCCATCAAAAAAACTGTGACTGGTGGTTATACAAATCACGGAATTTCTATAAAAAACAAAATAGATTTGTTTACGATTGTTAGCGTTTTTTGTCAAAAAAAAGGGGGATTATAAAACAATAAAAACATCGTTTACTTTAGTAAAAAAAAAAAAAAGCAAACTGAGATGTTTTATTAACTTCCGATTTTTTTTCCAGCAATCCACCAGTCGCCTTGTGTAGATGTTATTTCCTGACGTGCTCTGATTGGCGCTTATGCATCCTCTTGTTAACTTTATTATAATAACTAGCAGTCACAGTTTCTTTAGCCCGTGGTTGTTTCCCAGTTTTGCTCTCGGTGTTGCCTGAACATTCACTGCGACAGGCAATTTTTCTTCCTGCAATATTTCCCATTTTCTCCAATCCTCTCCGTTCCTTTCCTATCCGCCTTTCCTATCCGCCTTCCCACCCCACTCCTTCTCTTACTCCCCTTTGCTATACGTAGTTAAACTTGGATGGGTAGTTGAAAAATAAATGCCCCTTCCCGTTTGTGAGACTTGGCTAAAATTGCCTTGGTCTCCATCCCAAACATATGCTTTGTGGTATACAGACGCACTGCCCCCCTTCCAATCTTTTTAGTTATTACAGCAGTAGAATGCTAAGAGCAGGGCTAACAGGCGTACTGTCGTTTGTCGTCCACCACTCTCCTCCCCCACCCACTCACAGTCTATCGCTTTGGCTTGAACGATCCGTACCGTGTGAAAAAAAAAACATGTCCTCGTGAGAAAATTGTTAGGGTTTTATTGTTGGGGTTCTTGCGGTTTTGTCGTTTTGCTGTGAAACTTTTCTTTATAATGTAAGCAAATGGTAGGTTTTTGTTGGGCTCACTTGGACAAAAAAACCTTTCAATTATCTGGCTGGCGTTCTTTAGAAAATGTCGGCACATGGCGTTTCGCACTTTGTTTAAATCGCCTGCTACAAACAGGGTAGGTGACGTCACTTCCCGCAGCACGGCCGCCTCCTGCGTTTTCCCTGTGGCCTGAACCGGAAGTAACGGCGTAACTCGTAAAGAGGCGCATCGGCCCGTCTTGTCCTATGAAGTAACTTCTGTTCTTTGCCCCTTCACCAATCACAACTGCGGGGAAACTCACTGCCGGAAATGGCG
>JAHWFP010205987.1:59060-73786 GCA_023313725.1 Lithobius niger | reverse complement strand
CAGATCCGATACACCGATACAGATATACCGATACCGATTTTCCAAAAAAAATTATAATGGGTCAGAAAGTCAAATGCATAATTCATCATTATGAAACTGGTGTTCAAGAAAATTAAATTTCTAATTTTTTTTTCTCGGTGGTGGCAGATCCGCAAGTGTACCTTCGACTGTAAAAATAACCCAGCGTACACTGCAGATAGGCCTAATCCCAAGAACCCCTGCCCTGAATCTGGCAATGCACACACTTTGAATTCACTAAGCTGCTGTGCAGATGTCGTCGTGGGATACATGCAATGCTATGCAGGAAAGTTTTCTTACAAGCTAGGTGGAGTAGCCAGCGTGCATGGAAGTTGGTCGTATCGGCTAAAATATCGGTAAATAAACACCGATACAGATCCGATACCGATACACTAAAAATACCGATAATATCTGTAAATACCGATACCGATATTAATATCGGTCTATCCCTATTAAATTGGCCGTTTTGTTGCTAGTAGGCTAGTCCTACTGCTTTTCTACCATCACCGCGTTGATAGAGTTATCTGAAAAGTGTACTAAACATGTACAAAACTAAACCTTAAAAGGATTTCGAAGTCCTCCGTTTTCGTTGTTTGAATTCGTGACTCATGATATCAATAAACTTCGTGAAAATCGTGTACAGTGGCTAAACTGAAAATTGATTTATTATTCTTTCGTCTGTTAGCTCATCATGACATAATTTAACAGGTTATGAGATGTCGCAAATCTTGTTTGCTGGGGCCAATGGCCAATCTTAGTCTTGGGTGTCCATTCTTACATAGGTGGACATTATCTATGTCTTATAATTTAGTTTCTGGTTCCTACCTCTAGAACATTCTAGAACTTTCCATTACCCATAATACCCTGGCTATTTAGCGGTTGTCATGGGTTACCAAAACGTATTTAAGCAAGGGGGCCAGCATGGAAAATCAGAAAGCCTTCGGGCCAGCCAACCGGCTGGTCCTCTTCAACCCCTGCTAGGGTTTCTAGTTAGGGGGATTTTTTTGGCTTTTAGGCCTCTGGTAGGCCCAATTTTGGTTAGGCTTTCTCCCCAACCTAAACAAGCATCTTCACCCTAACTTAAGCCCAAAGTTCCCCAACCCTTTCCCCAGTCTTTTGTTCAGTCTAATTTTGCTTTAGCTCTCCCACAGTTTGCTATTTTTCGTCATGAGATACGTGTGGGTTATCAACATTTAACCACTTTATCCATAAAAGGAGAAGGATCCATCAAAGGGAGCGGCAGCAGTTCAGTGGTCCGAGTCCCGGATTCCCAACCAAGAGGATGCCGTTTCAAATCCAGACTCTAAGCAATACAAGACTTAAAAAAAAATTCATCGTGCTCACAATTGGTCCTGTGCATTTGGAGTCCGACTGTGTGTTCTTGCTAGGATTACAGCCGAAATATTAATGAAATCTGTAAACTGTTAAGCTTTGCCGCCAAGTTTCGTCACCACTGTAATTTAAAAACAATTCTCAGTTATTTAGAAATGTCATCAAAATCTTTCATCATTTGAAATAAGCAACCATGCTTTACAAACCTAACTTATTCTATTAACTAATAACTTTTAACCGCGTCAATTAATTTAATTTGTAAATAAGATGTAGCCTATAAAAAAGCCGAATTTTACGTGGGGCGTAGGTCAAAATTGGTTTCTATTGCGTAAGGAAAATATAAACTACCTATAAATTTATTTGCATTCAGTTCCTGAGTGCTCGTTACCCTGGAGGAATCAAAACTCTCTAGATATGCCCAGCTCAGACACCCACCTGCGCACGCGCGGGTCCAGCACGCGCAGGCCCTCCATAAATGGTGTTACGGCGAAAGCCAGCCATATACTTTTCCTCCCGATATGTCAGCCATGTGGTGGGGATTGAGAGGGGAGGTTAGGTGGGTTATTTATAGGTAGTGTATATTTTCCTTAGGCAATAGAAACCAATGTCCCCCCCCCCCCCCGGGTAAATTGGGCTTTCTACTTGCCGGTCATAAAATATCCACTACCTGTAAATTTATTTGCATTATCATGGTGGGGCCCCCAAGGGTGTGAGCTGGGTCCCCCTGTGACAGAGTTGTGGTGGATGGGTTGCAGGCGCAACATTCTCTGATCACGACCGACTTCAGTGCGCAAGGCAGTCGGAGTGGGGAGGGAATTTTCTTTTGCCAAAGTGAGTTGGTGAAGAAGGTCGGCGAGTTTCCAGATTCCAGCGTTGTTAAAAAGGGGGATGCACGCCTGGTGTTCGATTCTTGATTGGGTTTCATCTTGAGAGTCTTTGAGCGGGTAGCAGGATAGATTTCTTGAAGTTCAGGATAGGGTTTGGTGAGACATTGCAGGTTGGATGACACACGTGTGGCATTGACTGCGTGTGAGTAAGTTAGAAGGGTTTATATTGAGTTCATGGTCTTCCGGGTGGTACGTTAGGTCGTTAGTCCACTAAGGTGTGTGGTGTGAGGTAATAGGTTTGCTATTGGAGCAGAATTCCGGTTCAGAATGAAAGAGAAGTGAATTGAGAACAAGTCACGGAAGTCGAGTTCCCGAAGAGTGAGCAGGAGGGTGAATGATTTTCAGAGTGCATATTGAAGTTCGAATTTTATGGATGAAGGTATTCCTAGAGGTTGTTGTGGATTTACGGAGCAAATCATGTCAGCGTCGGCAGGTCGGTTTAGAACGCAGTGGCGAGCGTTGAGACGAGCGCAATATGTCAAGTTGCAAACGTTCGGACCTCAGAGAGGTGTGAAGGGGTATGAGTCTATGCCGAGAGCAGAGTTAAAATGGTTTAGATGTTCAGGAGTGAGTTCTCATGTTCAAGAAACAGAATTCATCACTTGTAGTGGAAGTAACATGTGCAGGGTCTGGAAGAGGTTACTAACCAGGTTGAAAGGGGTTGTGAGCAACCGATGACGATTGACGAGTTAGATGGGCCTCAGCGAGTTGTGAGGTGTATGCATAACAGGCGCAAGACGGCGAGAGGAGAACAAGGCTTTGGGCAGATTCCCAAGGTGAATGGCCAATCGTTATAAGATGTGGAGTGCCGGCAGTCACTCTGGGTGAAGGTGGAGATGTAACTGAGAGTAGAGTGTGCAGCATAGCAAAGTCACCATGATGAGCAGGATGAGATGCGATCCAGTGTTCATGTGAAGTTCGTTGACGGTTGCAGAGGCGATGTCCGTGGGTGGGAGTCCAGGTTTGACTCGGTGGGGGTGCAGGGCCTAAGGGCTACCAGAATCAGGGTGAGCGACCATGGGTAGTAGTAGTGAGCGAGTTGTGGCGACGCTGTCAGGAAGATTGATGAGAGGCCGCTGGTTGTGGTGTAGAAAGCATCTAGTTGTTGGTCCGAAGAGCAGTGAAGTCAGCATGAGTGGCCAGATATTCCATAGAGTTGACAGTTGACGAGCAGAGGGCGAGAACATACGATAGGTCCATTTTCCAAGATTTGAGACAACCGTGACATTTTAATTCCGTGAAAATGAGTTGTGGTGTTAGGTCTTCTTTTCAGTGTAAAATGCATGAGTGGGTTGGACGACACTTCTGGCTGCCTACCTTCATGTCAAGTCCAGAAGAGTGACTCATGAAGACCGTTTGGCTGTTTTATGATGTAGTAGGTGGACTTTCAGCGGGGAGACACGATAGTGACTCCAATGAAATTGAAGTGTCCAGAATCCATGTGCACTGTGCAGTCACAGTGATGTTGTTGTCGCTACGGCACATGTGTGGTCGTCGAGGGCTCAGTGAGTGACCTTCATGATCCTAAGGGCGATGACGGGTGCCAAGTGACGTTAGATTCATTGGTAAAAGGGCGTAAAGAAATGTGTCGATCCTTGCGGCATTCAAGTTGGCTGCGTACTTGATGTAGTACCTTGGAGTGCGGAAGTAATTGGGGTTGCATAAGAGCCCGGATCAATCTTCCCTCTGGATGTCTGTTACTATAATGGCGTTGTCGGCCAGGCCTTGGACTGAATTGCATGCTACAAGATGCGAAAAACGAACGAGTGCTCTGAAGTTGGCTTTCATTTCCAAGATAATTGTGTGATCCTTTGATTCAGGAGGCAAGGTGGCAGGCAGATTGTGGAGATACTCCTACCATGAATCCAAGCCATGGCAGTATGGTGTAGTGGAAGACATGGGTGTTCATGCGGAGAAACGTGTTGTTGACACGTTGGGGAAAGGTTCAGGGTCAAGGTGCGAATTCAGGTAGGGCAAAACCTTCGTGCGGGAAAGGTGGGGATAACTGAAGATGGGAAGTCCCTTATTAGGCGAGGGGTATTCGATGTGAGACTCGAGGACTGACGAAGTGACGGCGATGGTTGCTTGCGAGAGGAGCAGGGAGACGTCAAGGCCCATCTAGGATGCTTGGGTCGACTGAGATGCGTCAGTGATGAGTGAAGATTAGCTTGCTTCAAGGGAAGAAGTTGAGGGCAGCAGGCAGCCAACGATGAGGCTTGAGCATGATGAGAGAACACGATTTCAAACCATTTTCGATCGCATACGTTTGCTTGATTTAGTGAAGGCACATCCTTGTTGTGACAAGCTGGAGTGAAAATGTTGATAAGGACGAGACAGAACGTGCGAGGCTTGTGCAGTACAGCCCACTTACTTAGGCCTAGTGGGATGTTATGGATGATAAAAATTCCTGAGTGTGCTCAAATTTCCAGGTTGAACGGCACTGTGATGAGGCGGCAAAATTGTGCAGTGGTGACATGTTAATTCCACCAAGAATTTAAATATAATATAAATTCTTGATTCCACTAACTGAAAATGCAGTGACAGTCAAGCACAAAACATCGTGCTGAAGGATTTTCAGTTAAGAGGAGGCAATAGCCCACGGTGGAGAATGAGCGCCAGAAGGAGGTAGTGGTGCTCACGTGAATTGCGTTGTTGGAGTAGTAAATATGCATCAACGGGAGGACAAAAGGCGTGGAATTTTGAAGGGCACAAAAATGTCGATGCGTTCAATTTTAATTGATTTGAAGGGTTGAAATGGCATAGCCCAGTGTTTCTCAAACTGTGTGTCCCGACCCCAATGGGGTCACGAAGATGTAATCGTGGGATCGCGAATAGGTTTCTCATTACCAGTCACTGAAAAAGCCATAGTTGAGCAGTGATTTGTTGTAAGTATCTCGTTCGAAAAGTTGTTGCTTCAGGTGAGCTTGAAGTGTCAGGCCTTTGATCAAGGACCACCAAAAAATATGAAAAGCGCAATGAGTGTTGCCCAGCGACGATGCATGTCGATAGCATGTGATGAATCTAGAATCCGTTTGATGCAGGTGTAATCAACAGCGAAAGATTCACTTATTGAGTGTCAACAGTGAGACTTCAGCTTAAGTTAAAGGAGCTTTGAGAGTTATGGCTCTGGTACAAACTGAGTACAAGGATTTGTCACGATATGCCATTGAAGCACTTGTTCCATTTGCTCTTCTTACCTATGTGAATCAGGGTTTTCCTATTTATTCGGACTGAAGACAAAGGTTCGTAAATGACTGATGGCTGTGGAAAATGAGCCAAGATTAAAATTAACAAATATTGCACCAAATTTGAAGTAAGTAAGTAAGTAAAGATATTTATTTCCATAAGAGGAAAATGGAAAACAGGAAGGGACTGTTAGGTTCCGCTAACACCTGTCCAGCATTAAAAGAATAATATTCATACATTAGATAAAAGAGAAATAAGATACATACAACCAATTATATGACTAAAATAGGAGCAATTGTAATATACATAAAGACATTTAAAAAAATATTAAAAGCAAAAACATATTAAAAATATTTAAAAATATTAAAAACAAAGCATATTAAAAGCATTTTGAAAATATTAAAAAGAAAAAGTATTAAAAACATTTAAAAATATTAAAAACATTAAAAACAAAAACATATTAAAAACATTTTAAAAATCTTGCAAGATCGGTCGTTTTAAGAAGTTGTCTAAAAATACGTAAGTTCGCAGAATCCACCACCTCCGATGATAAGCTGTTCCAGGGGTGCACCACACGATTGGAGAAAAAATATTTTCTACAGTCTCTTTTTATAGGCGCAACCATCAGTTTAAGTGCGTGTCCCCTAGTATAGCTATAGCCACGAACCACAAAGAGAAGATTTTGGTCAGTAGTGAAGTAGTTGTGCTCGGAAAAACAAGCACATTGCTAAACTAAAAAAATTGAGTAAGCCTTTTTTGTAACCCATCTACAATTACAAAGCATTACATTTTATTATCAGTGTGTGAGTCACGAATCTTATCCAGTGGTCAAATTTTGAAAATTGGGGTCACGGTTAAAAAAAAGTTTGAGAAACACTGGCGTAGCCAATACCCGCGAGTTGCAGCGATACTGTTGAAGAATTCCAAGGGTGAGGGATAGCAAATGTCCAGGGCCTAGCAAGCGCGTCGACAAAAGGTTTGAATGGCTGTTATAGACTAAAGATGAGGGACAGCCGACACGTCGATAGAAGGTTTGAATGGCAGTTGCAGGGGAAAGATGAGGGACAGCAGACACGTCGATAGAAGGTTTGAATGGCTGTTACAGGCTAAAGATGAGGGACAGCAGACAACGTCGATAGAAGGTTTGAATGGCTGTTGCAGGTGAAAGATGAGGGACAGCAGGCGTGTCAACAGGAGATTCGAATGGCTGTTAATGACGAAAGATGAGCAGGTTTCAGGGCCATGTGCAGGACAGCGAGTTAATTGGACGAGGGACAGCAGCCTTTAATGGACGAGGGACAGCAGCTTCAATGGACAAGGGACAGCAGGCTTCCGTGGCCGAGATGCCAGATGAAGGACAGTAGGCTTAGAATTATTGTGTAGGTTAGCATGGAGGGTAGATTGAGTGGAACGTAGATCCAGAGAAGCTGTAGCAATGAAGGATGAAGGAGAGCAGGTTTCAATGGGCGAGGGTTAACGACAGTTATTGGAGTCCGGTGATGAGTGGCAAAACGACAGTCACAAAGTGTGTTGCTGGAAAAGTGTGACGAAACTCGGCGATGGAGAGCAGGAAATTTCGGTCCGAGAAGATAGTGTCATCTTGGACTTTTGACGAACGCTACATGCCCGAGATGATATGGTGTTGTCATGGGCTTTCAATGAAAACTTCAGGTGTCAGAAGATTCGGCGCCATCTTGGACTTTCGACGAAAGCTAGGATTGAGATGATATGATGTCATCATGGACTTTCGACGAAAGCTTCAGGTGCGAGAAGGTACGGCGCCATCGTGGACTTTCGACGAAAGATAAGGTCTGAGGTGATGTGGCGCCTTCAAGGACTTTCGACGAAAGCATCGGGGCGTCATCTTGGACTTTGGATGAAAGCTGGAGTGCAGGACGAGGCTGACGGCGTCTTCGATGCGGGAGAGAGGTCCATGTAGGCGGGAGACGAAGATGGGTCTTGCAGGAAGGTAACAGCGAAGGTACAGGAAGGTACGGCGCCATCGTTGACTTTCGACGAAAGATAAGGTCTGGGGTGATGTGGCGCCTTCAAGGACTTTCCACGGAAGCATCGGGGCGTCATCTTGGACTTTCGACGAAAGCTGGAGTGCAGGACGAGGATGATGGCGTCTTCGATGCGGGAGAGAGGTCCATGTAGGCAGGAGACGAAGATGGGGCTTGCAGAAGGGTAACAGCGACGATGTGTTTTGGTCGGCGGCTGGAGGAAAAGAAATGGCTGCTTTTGCCGTAACACCATTTATGGAGGGCCTGCGCATGAGCAGGTGGGTGGCTGAGCTGGGCGTATCTAGAGAGTTTTGATTCTTCCAGGATAACGAGCACTCAGGAACTGAATGCAAATAAATTTACAGGTAGTGGATATTTCTAACCGGCAAGTAGAAACAGAATTTAGTCACAATTAGGTTTATATAAGCAGTTTCGGAAATATCCACTACCTGTAATGCTTCCTGTAGCTCCTGTAATGCTTCCTTTCCTCGATTGTTATCTTCCCTAGAGTATTTAAACTGTTTAGATACGTCCAGCTTCACAATCCATCTGCGCATGAGCGAGCACAGACCCCCCTCTAAAACCGTGTAGAGGCGTTAGCCAACCATCTTTTTTCCTCCAGCCTTCTTCTTGTTGAGTTGTCGAGGTGACCGGAAAGCTCACTTGTTCCTTCATTTTTTCTTCGTCGGACCTCACCAGTTCTCATCCCGGAATGTCTTCCCGTCGTATCCATTGAGTTGCAGCCTTCTTGTTGTCTGACTGCAACTTTTTGGCTTTCTCCTCCTTCTTTCGCCGAAAGACTCCTTGGATGCCGTCGGACAACCCTGCCTACTGCTCCCCATCACCGTTCCACGTTGATGTTCTGTCCACCGTTTGATCCTTTCGCTGAATGCTCGCCTGTTGGGACTAACACCCTTCTCCACTCCTTCTGAGGGTTACCTTCCGCTTTGCATCAAATGCTCCCCTCTCGACGTCGCCCTGCTCTTTCGCCGAAAGACATGTTCGTCGCCGTCTCCGGTCATCTCCTCTGTGTTTTCTTCAGTCACTTCAACCTGGGTTAAAGCTGAGCTTGCCAGTCGCCAACGACCAACACTGCACCTTTGTTCATCCTCGTTGCTCCCTGCACAGGGCCAAGCCTTCTTCTTTCTATTTTGACGGTTGCTGAGGATTCTCCCACCCCCTCCTTCCCCTCGTATTCCCTGCCACCTCTTCCAACTGCCTCTTTCCTGACGCTTTCGCCGAAAGATGAACCTTTTTCGCTTTGTCGCCATTCTATCGTTCTCTGCTCGCTTTTCCTGTCTCGTGGCTCCTCCTGCCCGGCGGCGCCCTTCCTTGCCACTCTTGACTGGAGCCCTGTCAACTTTTTTACACCATCTTGAAGAGGATTCCACTTACTATTTGGAGTCCCACCACCTGTGTCATTTTCTCTCTGCTCCTGCTAAAGGCAGTCGCATCGCTTTTCCCTCCTTGCATGAACTCTTTGCCCTGAGGTGCTTTCACCCAAAAAATCTCCATTGAAGCTTTTGCCGAAAGAAGCTCCACCTTTTGAAGTTTTCGCCGAAAAAAACAACCCTTTTTGGTGTTGTCACCTGGAATGGTCTTTCACCAAAGTGTTGTGATTAACCATCACCCTTCACCAGATGACCCTGCCCTTCGAGCCTCGTTTCAACTGTTGAGGGAGATGTGCCAGACCTTTTCCCGAACCTCTGACTGTGAACCTCTATATGTTTTTCTGCCCATCCCTGTCCTCCATCCGATGCGGAAAAACTGTCGTTCCACTTCTTCCCATCACACACGAAAGAACACCCATGCCCCCTTGGGTTTCACCATACGAATCTTTCCCCGAAAGACGCCTTTACCTTCTCATGCTTTCGCCGAAAAGCCCCTCTTTGAAGGTTTCACCGAAAGCTAATTTGCTCATCCTGAACCTGTCATCGTAAGATCCTGGGTCGCATTTCCCCGACCAGCCCTCCACTCCATTCTCGAAAGCTATAGCCAGCCATTGCTTTCTTCTGTGGGCATTAGGCAGCTCAACTTCTTTACCCTCGGCTCTCGCTTCCGCCAGTTCCCGCTTCTGCCCGTGTACTCTCAGAGCTTTTTGGTTTTGTCAATCCCTATCGCCGCATCATGGATCAACACCACCCAGACACTCACGGTTCTCCACCCCACAATGCCTCCCATCTGTGAATCTGTATCCTTTAATCTCGATGGCTCCGAAGAAAAGAGGAGGCAGTTCGAACTTTTCTGCAACCATCAGAGGGTGGGACGTTTCGAAAGCTTGCATCCCGGACGTTTGCATTTGTGCGGGAATTGTTTCTTGTAAACACAGACATGACTCTCGTAGTGTGTGCTAAACTCATAAGGAGTGCAACTACTATGATGACTGTTGCACGATTTGCCTTAAAATTCCCAAACAGGATTGGACTTTTATCGAACAGAAAAACAAAGTACAGTTGAAATTTGCATAACAGTATGTTGTAAACGTGTTCTCAGGAAGCTAAAAATTGGCCCTCAAATAGCGTGAAATGCTTCAGCTTACAACGCTCCCCCATGCCCCTAGCTGGATCCCGGTCCCGGCTAAAGTAGAACAAATTTTAAAAATGAATTTTCTGTGCCCTCGTTATTGCCGGGGATCTGGGAGCACTCCCAAGATGCCCTATCAGGCTACGTTCAGACTCCTCCAATAACTTTCCTGGTTGCACTTTTGCAGGAGTATGTAGAGTGTAAAAGTGTAGGTAGGAGTATATAAAGAATGTACAAGAGGTAGCGACTTCTGGTACAGTATACTCTAACATTTGACGGGTTGCGTGCTATGTCGCAATTAGCCAGTATGTAGTACTACTGAGGGATAACCATAACACCGAACAACAATAAGCACTTAACGGTACTTTGTGTCGGTCTTCCTCGGTCTTATGTAGGTGTACACCGCGTGCTGTAACCTGTTGGACGGAGCATGGGCCTATGTGCCCATGACCCGGCCTTGTAGATATCTCTACCCTTCAGTGTGAAGCTCAGTGCCAGAAACAAGGTGCACTGAGCGACGCGCAAGGTGCACCGATTTCCACTAGTCGAGCCAGTTACTATGGAGCACTCTACCAGCATCGGGGTTGTTATATTGTTCTCGTATCCTTTCCTGTGGCATCATTTCATTGATTTTTTTCTGAGTGTAGGCTGTTTCCTCTTGAAAAACAAAAGTGAAAAAAAAATTATGTGCCTCCCAGATTTCCGAAAACATTTTCATCTTTTGTGATTCTCCTAAAAAGTGCCTTCCCCTCCTCTAAAATTTCTAAAATATGACTATTTTCTTTGTATTAGCAGTTCATTTAAAACATTCATCCATGCCTTGCTAATAACTGTAGCACAAGTGATGATTAGTGGAGACATTTACAAACACAGTAATTAAAAGACACTTTGAAAGACCTAGATCGAAGAAGACACAACTGGAAGGAAATGTTAAAAAAATTGGAAGTACTTGTAGACAGTTCCGTGTTCTTTTATGGATTACATGTCCGTTTGAACTTGATATTTCCTGTTGCGTAATTTAATAATAATATAAAAATAATTTGTTGTTAGCCAAGATTATTAAAGTGCATTAGTAAAAATTTATAGGGATGGGTCGGTAACTGAAACCGAATTGTCGGTTTTTACTGAAAACCGAACCGAAACCGATTCGGGTTTTGTGTCGGTTTTTCGTACGGTGTTCGAATAATTAAGGATTGATTTGCTCTTTTGAATTTTTTTTAATAATTATCATATTCTGCGTTTAATTCTCAGCAAAGCTTCCTGTCATTGAAAATGGTAGAGGAAAATGGTGGCACAGCCAGATCCCATGGTATGTGACGATCCCGAAAGTGAAAGCAGGAGCGAGTTAAAAGCAAGCAATACTACTGTTAACAAGAAAAAAACGAAAAATATCTGTTTGGGGTGGAGGATGGCAAAATCCGATACCGAAACCGCGGTTTTGTGGGCACGAAAACCGAAACCGGAATCGAAGTGAAAAAACCGACCCATTCCTAAAAATTAAAAACAGGTATACAAGTTAAAAATAAAACTAGTTTAAAAATAATAGCTAAATCGAGGGAAATAAGAAAGCTGCATAGGGTCATGGCTCCTCCTTTACCACCAAGGTTAGACCTGCCAGGGACACAAGGTGCTCGATGGCATCGCCAGACGTGTACAAAAGGAAGGATATATGGCCAGTTGTCTTACATTGTCACACAAAAAATTATAAAATATCAACCAACGTTAAATTGATGGTCACTACAGTAAGACAAACAAGCAACAAAAAAATTAAATTAAAACTCCATATAAATATGATAAAAAAATAAAACTGATTATAGCCATCAGCGAAATTAATACGTCTCTCTATGCAACTCAAGCAAGTTTAAAAGCCAAAATATAAGAAAGGTAGGTAGGCCGGCTTCCGCCCATTTGCCATAATCCCATTTGCCATAATCCTGGGAGCCCTGAATATCTTAGCCCAGTAGCCATAATCCCGTTTGTCGTACATGTCCGTTTGCCATAAATTCTAGATCAAGTCTCAATTCAAATAGAAGTCTGAAAGAATGTATTTATCATTAAAAACTACGTATGGATTATTCACATATGTTGACAAAACTAGTCACTGTTTGTCGTTAAAAAAAAATATGGATAATTAATGAGCACATGTACTTACTTCATGTGCCCCCCCCCCCCAAAAAAAAAAATCCGTTTCAATACCAAAGTTCAATCACGGCAATCTTTTTTTTTTTTGGCTGGGGGAGGGAGCAGATTGAGAATATAGCGTGGGCTTGCCCGTAAAAGTAAATTTTGTCCTCCCCTTCCCCCTAAAAACATGCTAAAATTAAACTTTCACAACATAGGTAGCCTACCACTTTTTTGAATCCAAAATTCAATATTGGGACCGAAAATGTTGGTTCTATGTTTCAAAATGCTTGAAAATTCAAAAAATTGTCCACTTTCGTTCAGTGCAAAATTGCCCCATGTGTTAAGTAGAAGTTTCATGTGTGGTATCATGACTACACTATTTTTATTGTTTTGAAACCATCTTAGAAAAAGTTTTTTTAAAGTTAGACAAAAATTCAAATTAACATCGAAATTAAAAAAAAACCATTGGACATATTAATGTCCAAATAACATAGATCCGTATTTTAATTGGAGTGACAAACAGATGGCGCAGAAACTCTGCTCCAGGAGTGAACAATTCATGAGCAGAGTTTTCGATGGCCACAAACACTCTTTCTTGAAATTGGATTTAGGACGACGTCGTCAAATCCGACGGTATAGCAAACGGGATTATGGCAAACGGGAAATTATGGCAAACGGCAAATCCAGCAGAAAAGGGGAAGAGTATAATTTCGAGCAAACGGGAAAACGCAGAAGAGCTGGGACGGTTGCCATAAAATCGGTCGTCAAAGAAGATTATGGCAAATGCACCGTAGCTAGGTAGGCCTACTTAGAAAGGGACAGTTAAAAAATTGAAACAACCCAGTGAACGTACTGTACCACATTCAGTGGGAGGTCATTCCAAACCTTCATGACAAGATGCGCTAAGACATTTTTCCTGCCCTCACATTTACAGGAGTTTTAAAAGGTCATACCTTCTCACTATTTCGAGCATTCTGCATGAAATAGCTCTTGCGACATTTACGTAGGTTAGAGAAAACTATTTCTCACGAGGGTAAAATAGGAAAATTGATGCCTTTGCAATATTTACATGCGTCTGAAGTAATGCTGTAAAACCGAGCCATACAGGAAAGTGAACCGAGAGGAATGTACCTTTAACTACAAATTTCCATGGGTATCCACAAGTAGGTGCTCAAAAGTTTTAACTCAAAAAACTGGCGACGTCATATTCCACCATATGGTAAAAGAGAAAGTTAGGCTAAGGTCGGAAAGTTGTCTATGATTTTCGAGGGAGTCAAAGAGCAAGGAGTTAGATGTGACTTGCCAGATGAGCCATACAAGTACTTGGTAAACTGCCTCTGAACAGATTCCACTTGGGAACCACACAGGACTTGCATATTCTCGTTTTGGATGGACAAAAACTTTAAATACACAGATAAGTGTCATTTGGTCACCAGAGCAAAAATCTTTCTTATTCATGGCTGCTCTATGAAAGGAAAGCTTCACAATTTCATTACAATGAGTGGAAGGCTTCTACTAATATTAATAAACAAAAACGGAACGTTAAATGTTTAGAGTAAGGGTCTAAAAGTCAAAACCTAGAAGGAACACGGACAAGCTTTGACAGTAAGGGTCTAGGTATAAAATTTTGGGGTACCCAACCTCAGGAATTAATCAGCAGCATCAGCAGCAGCCGACAATTTTTTCGTGGCTACAATTTAAAGCAACGTTTTTCTTCATTATTCGTGCGCATGCTATGTCTTTGCTACGGTGCCTAACCGTTCTTGGAGCACGTGTTATGAATTACAAACTTTCACCCAAACAGTTAATTGTTGACGGGTAAAATGAAAGAATCCGTGTTTCAGCTAAACGCATACAGTTTTAAACCAAACTAAGCTACGTTGTCGAAATTTGCAGCTATTAACGATAGAATGGTTTATTTATTTCGTGGATGCAGGCTTTCAGAGCTGAACGGAATTGTTTCAAAGTAGCAACAATTATTACCCCCAATGTGCCCTCTTCTGTTGTTAAAGATAACACACATGAATTGTTTCAAAGTTAGCGGAAACAATCACGGAGATTAACATGCAGCAGGTGTTTGCATACTGAGGCTGACTTACTCAGTGATAGGATTTTTTTTAAGAATTCAATAAAACTCGGGTATGCGTCATTTTTGGGGCTGCGCCAAAATTTAGACGTAATGTCCTGTTAACTTTCAGTAGCATGAATTAGTTTCGGATACTATTTTTAAGGATTATATGGATCAGTTGTGGGATTCGAACCAGCATTCGCTTTGTTTGGACACGAGGACGCTGATCGCTCAGCTAATGCTGCTCGCTTAGCTCGGGTCCAGGCGGACCCTTCACAAAGTTCAAGAAGGGAAGGGGAAGGGTATGACAAGGAGAGATCTCGTCACAATAAGTGCTTACTGGATGTGCGCGTCAAGCAGAAGAGGGAATACGGGTAGGTGCTGGGTGGGGAAGGGTGTTTTTCGGGGGTTAATAAATTTATAACCAAACACCAGGGGGGGGGGGGCTGGGGAGAAAGCAGGGAGGTATACAGACCCGACACTGCTGGAGGGTGGTCGGGGGGGGGGGGGGCTGAGATGGAGCGGGGGCGTACAGGGTGGGGGGGGGGGAGAAATTGAAAAAGCCACGATGCGCCGGAGGGCATG
>JAHWFP010205987.1:28474-52729 GCA_023313725.1 Lithobius niger | reverse complement strand
AGAATCACCGAAGACGCCGCTTGTGAGCAGCCCAGCTCCTCATTTCACGATCACACCATGCCAAAGAGCACCGGTTCTCGCCCGTCCACCGAATCAAGCTACATCGGCCCCAGTTGCACTTAGATGAATAACCACCTGGATGAGCCGGAAACCTGCCCATCTTTTCCATCGTCGCTTTTCAACCATGATTGGAATGAAAACCGTAAACCAGTTTGACTACAGGTTTTTCGCCCTCCTGATCCGGCCAGTGCGCAACCCCATTGCACATGTGTCACCATGTGTTACCCCTAACAGCCTTCTCTTTTTCAATCGTTCGGACGTCAGTGGTTGAATTTTGCTGATTTTCTTGGATTCATCTCTCTTCAACTTCAACGTTGTCACCAAGCCGAAGACATCGTCAGTTTCACTCTGCATGCCATGACGTTCATCGCTCCACTGGAAGTTCCTGTTCGTCTATCTTCATCACAGAATTGGCCTCTTCCGCCAACTAACCATTCTCGCGGGGACAGCATCCGCCTGGACTCCATACAGCTAAACCGATGCAACGCCAACCCCGAACTTGCACCTTGCTTCAACCTCACCCAATGAGTCTACAACGTAGTTTTTCTCTTGTTCACCCCCTCCCAACCACCATCTCACCCTCCTCACAACCATCACGGCTTGGATTCATGTTGGGAATGTCGATCAACTCCTTAGCCAACTTCGGAATCAGGATCACGTTGGTGTCTTTGAATAAACTGTTACATGCACATCTAGCTATTCACTCTAACCCATCAATAATGCAAACCCCTGCCACTCCCACCACAAGTGAAGCACTGCTCCTTGAACACCCTGGCTCACTTCAGTACATCTGAATACTATTTGTTTCCGTATTCAAGCTTAGACTGAGACTCCTTTACACTTCTCTCATGTCCAACGTTTACAACGAAACTTTTCGCACTTGTCTCAACGTTCACAACCAGGCGTTAAACCGGACCACTTAACACTGACTTGATCTGCTCCGCAAAACACCAACAACCCTCGGTCGTTCTTCATCCGGGAAACTTCAACGATAATGTAAACCTTCTGTTTAAACCTTCATCTTCCTGCTGAATCTTCAAAAACCAGGCTTCTGCAACTCACTCTCAATTAATATCTCCGTTAGGCTCTTAAATCCTGTCAAACACCTAAATGGACAAACCTGCTACCAGGAAGACTATCCAAGACCCTTCCACCCCACATGTGTCGTCATCCCTAATCTTCTTCTCGTATCCTGAAACCTCAAGAAATCCATCCTACCATCCTTTCAATCCTTCGATGGAACCTGATCCTGGATCGAACATCTCAACAAACAAGACTCTCCCTTAAAACGGTCAACGCTGGAATCTAGAAACTTGCCAAACTTCTTCACCAACCCGCTTTGGCTGTAGAAAGTTCCCTCCTCGCTCGCCCCTCCCTGCCTCGCGCACAAAGTCAGCCGTGACCAGAGAATGTTGTGCCTGCAACCAATCCACATCAACTCTGTCACAGGGGACCCAGCTCACCCCCTTGGGGGCCTGACATGATAGTGCCCGCCACCTATATTGACGAGGTCAACTGTAAATGCAAATAAATGTACAGCTAGTGTATATTTTCTGGCCGGCAACTAGAAAGCCTAATTTTACCGGGGGGATGTCAAAATTGGTTTCTATTGCCTAAAGAAAATATGCACTACCTGTAAATACCCACCCAACCTCCCCTCTCGAGTCACCATCATGGCTGACATATCAGGAGAAAAAGTAGTTTTTTTTTTCTGACTTTCGCCGTAGCACTAATTATGGAGAACCTGCACGTGCTGGACCCGCGCATGCGCAGGTGGGTGTCTGAGCTGGGCGGATCTAGAGAGTTTTGATTCCTCCAGGGTAGCGAGCACTCAGGAACTGAATGCAAATAAATTTACAGGTAGTGTATATTTTCTTTAGGCAATAGAAACCAATTTTGACCTCCCCCCCTGGTAAAATTGGGCTTTTTCTTTCTTTTGTGGAGTTTCGTGACAAAAGGCCATGAAATATTGTGAAAACCGCATATTTTGGTACGTGGTTTTGGCAGACATGAACACAACCAAATTTACAAAGAGAACCTACTACCGAAGAAAGTAGTGTATATGCTAAAGTAAAAAAAAAAAGAATAGTAATAAAAAAATAAGTTTTTTGCTTTTATTAACTGAAAAGCTTTCCCCGCATTTGTAAAAGTTAGTTAAACTAGCATAATGGTGACTGAAATCAAGAAAGGGCCACATGGAGTTCGTAGTATTAAAGCCAACTTAACAAACACAGGTGGCATCATTGTTGGGCATGCTCTGCCTTTCTTTTGTCTGCAGCCAGTATGCAGTGCTGCACAACAGGCTGCTGTTAGTGACAGAACGGCATGTGTAAAAGCAAATTGAATGAAAAGTAAAAGTTTTGTGGTTTGTGACGAGAGCGCAATTTTTTAATTTTATATTTATTTATTGAACTACAAAAAGGAGTGATATGCCCCATAAAGTGACGCGGGCGCGTGTCAGAACCAAGGTTATTTTATTTCGCGGCCAAATTGGAACGTACAACAAAAAGAATTGACATCAACGGACAACTTAAAAAACAGGCGTCACACCTTCAATATGGTTTAAGACCACTGATGACAAATTTAACCTGTACACTGACTGTATCAGTTTTTTCAGCTCTTTGTTTAAGGCAGTGCCTGTAGAAAAAAAAATTTTCTGTTTTTTTTTTTTTCTTCTGATAAAGTTATAAATGATTTTGACATTCAGTACACCCACCATTTGAACGGTTTGTTTTAAAGAACTGTATTTTGAGCTTTACCCCTTCTAATATGAAGTCAAGTAAAAATTAGGCCTACTGAAAAAAGGACATTTCATGTCGTCTATTGAAGACACAATATCAGAACAGGCGTGAGATCGCCCTCCACGAATGTGAATTGTGTGACGTTTGCCATTTGGCCAGTAGACATTAAAATTCACTAGCCATTGTCCATTATCTCTCGCCATGTAACAACAATTTTAGCAGGTGAGCTGCTACTTAATGTTGAAATATTTAAATACAACTGTTCTAGCAGGTAAAGAGGCTGTAACAGTAGCGTACATTTGGTTGGATGGCATTTGGCATTCAGCACACAACGACACAAACTGCGTCTTCTAGCTACTGCGGTTTCCAAGATAAGACAATTTGAGCATCGGGTTTATTAAATAGTCACCATCACGGCGAGTTGTGCTAAAAACCAAGTCACCAACTGCTGAATTTCCCTCGCATTTGGCAAGTGGCGACTCGCATTGGTTAAGGTTGCACGAGAGACTGCTAAACAAAAATAGTGCTGGGTTGATTTCACTTTTTTTTTTGAATGGGGTGGGTTTCGTCCCCCTGCCCTCCCCAATCTAAAATGGCGGTTTCGGTTCTGATTTTGGTATTTTACAACCCTCAAAAATTAAATGTTCGAAAATATATGAAAGTAGATGACAAACACGTATTTTACACTTTTGTGTAGTCACGAAGTAGACATTCAATGCTGTCAATGCACACTTCAAATTAAATGCTTAAGCACAGTTTAACAGTTATTTTATTAACGCTAATTAATGTTTCTTCTTTTGTGAAATCCGATTCAAAACCGTTTTTTTTTTATAAAAAAAACTTTCAGTTCGGGTTTGTCAAAATCAACCGCCAATTTGGTTTTGGTACGAAAACCTGGCAGGAGCACCATAAAAGGAGATGGATTGCCCATGATAATATTATCGCATGTTCCATCTCTCTTTCTGGGATGCGATACCATGTGGCCAATTGCGGAACGACAGGTTATAACTTTTTCTGGGATATCTCGCATGAAAAACATGTTGTATAGGTTTTAATGTTATAAACAGGTGCGATAAATATCAGTCGTGGTACGATTAATCTAGGCATGCGGCAACTATGCATGTAAAAGTGTTGAACGAGCTTAAACTGGGGAAGGCAGTGGCTTTTTCAAGCCAAGGCTGACTGGCATAGCAATTGTGTGTCTCGGCCAGGTGACGCGCCTGCTGGAAAGTTGACACCTTTTAGTGTTGCGTTGATAAAATAAAAATGTTGGCGGTGTTGAATGAACTGGCCTGTAGCCAGGAAACAAAACACGCAGCTTCTCTCCTTGATGACGTTGTAGACAAGAGATGAACTATGAAGCCATAATTACTGCACGGACACTCTCGATTCATAAGATCCTGGTGGTTTTGGTAACTGATATGTATTACGCAACTGGTTTCATGAAAACATCTGATTCTCCCATTGGCCCTTGGACAAGTTTCCGTGGGGAATCAAAGGAAGGGAATGTAAGGAATCAAATTGATACTCAATAGTCCTGAACTAGTTCAGCCTCTGACCGGAACTCTGTGCTCTCCGTATGCCAATGTGAAACAGGTTGCCGAGTGTGTAAAGGGTGTTGTCCTCAGTTAGGGATCAAACTAGTTTTGTAGAACTCTTGCAGTATTCCTGGCCTATATTGGTTAAATTTCAAAGCTCAGTTTAAAAAATTCTCTCGCTCCCAATCCGGTATAAATACTGATTTGAGTTCCCTGTTGTGGTACTAATAGATTTACCAAAGAGCTGCCCTACCAATGAGTTACCTGTTGTGCTGTCCCTTTCTTTGGTAGACATGGGCCCATGGCCTGAAAACCCCTTAATCTTGCTGTGGGTGTAGGTGATGGCCTTGGCCCCATTTGGCATTTCGCATTGGTAAATTCAAGTGGCCCTGGCCGTGCCAAGGAGGGCTGGGTACCATTTTATTAACTAATGCGAAATCGAGCCGGCCTAGGCCGGGCCGGTATTTCAAGAGCCGGCCCGGCTCACACCAGTGGTGTGAGCCTGGCTGGGCCAGGCACGGCCAAGACCGCTTTATAAACTAATACCGATTTGCATTGGCAAATTCAAGCGGCCAGGCCGGACTGGGGCGGACCGGCCAGTGGTGGTCCGGCCGGCCCGCTTTCGCGTTGGTTAATTCCACGGCTCGCTGATCACGATTTATTTACAGCACCGCCACGTGTCGGTTTGTGGTACTTGACATATTTTACTTTCTGCCGCTACACTGCAGCACCATTCGTAAACCATTCTGATTTACGTGGTGCCGGCGGGCTCCGTCCCTAATTTGATTTCGCATTGGTAAATAAAGCGGTCTTGGCCGCGCCAGGCACGGCCAGACTCACACCATTGGTGTGAGCCGGGCCGGCTCTCGAAATACCGGCCCGGCCTAGGCCGGCCCGATTTCGCATTGGTTAATAAAACGATGCCCAGCCCTCCTTGGCACGGCCAGGGCCACTTGAATTTACCAATGCGAAATCGGTATAACGCGAAATCAAATTAGGATGGAGCCGGCCGGCGCTGCTTAAATCAGAATGGTTTATGAATGGTGCTGCTGGTTAGTGGCATAAAGTGGAAAATGTCAACTGCCACAAACTGACACGTGGCGGTGCTGTAAATTGTGATCAGCGAGCCGTGGAATTAACCAACGCGAAAGCGAACTGGCCGGTCCAGCACTGGCCCCAATTGGCACTGGCCGGCCCGCCTCAGTCCGGCCTGGCCGCTTGAACTTACCAATGCGAAATCGGTATTACAGGGCCCTTTTGGACCCTGGGTGTGGGGTAATTAAGAACCCCACTTAAAAAAAGAAATCAGTTTTTCAGGCACGCCACACTGCTTAAACCTTTTTTTTTTCGTCTTGCTTGCGGTGTCCTTGGCTTTTTGCAGGAAAAGCAAATTTGATTTAAAATGTCTGTATTATGTCCAAGAGTGAGTTTATACAATAGCGTGATAGTTTCACTTTCGGACTACATTCATGGTTTTTATTGTGTAGCCTATGCTATATCATAAACATGAAGGGCCTCCCGCCCGTACAGAAAAAAATTAATTTTCGCTTGAGAAACAACTTTCCTTTTTTAAATGGCTTAAAGTCTATTTTTTGTCGTAATAAAACTTGTGGCACACGCACAGTTGGTCAGGCAGGAAAGATTGGCAGATGGCAAACGGGGACCCAGATAGAAAATTAGTATTATTATCTTGTTGTTGGATTTATCATACAATAGTAGTTGACGTTTCTTTGTGATGGCACTGAACTCGGGTGGAAGTCAACCAGTACGATTAGTATTGACGAATACAGGAAAAGGTCAAATACGGCAATGACACCTTCCGTAGTCTGTGGTGTAGTAATAGACATTGTTAAACACCTGTCATACAAAACAAACAATTAAAAACTGTGTTCAACAACACGTTGGTCCTTTTTTTTTTTGTTGAGAAAAAAAACTACTCTTTAGTATACGAGTTTGCCGAGAATCTCGACAAGAGTCTTTTTTTCTCAAAAAGAGTAAATAGTTTTTTCGAATATAAAAAATTATTTGGTGCTGTAGAAAACGTAAAGCAACAATTTAAAGGGACATAAATCCTTCTGGTATATCATGCGACCCGTTGAGAATAGCGTTTGCATCATTTACACGGGTTAGAGTTAATGTCGCAAAATCATCTCGCACGAAAGAAAAAACAAGAAAATGAATATGTTCGTAACATTTATATACGTTTGAACTAATGTCGCAAAACGAGTCTTAAAGGAAAGCCAACATGGATGCATGTACCTTTAATTTTTGGGGGGTAAAGTTAGTAGTAGTGCCTTTTGTATGCTGGTTTCAAGAGAGTTACGGATGTGAGACTAAAACGGTAAAAATAGTATGGTGCTGTGAATGGTAAAAAAAAAAAACGTATTTTTCCAGAAAATGTTGGTGATAACGATAATACGACATATTGCGATATATTTCCCCACAATGTATTGCAATCGAAATATTCGATATTACCCGTCCTAATGACTGTAAACATTTTAGGGCCGATTGTGTGCTCCTCCTCGAATAACCATCCTTTAGATTCACACAGTTGCTTGATAAAGGCATCTAGGTTAAGAAGTAGTGCCAAAATATAAAGTATCTAATTATTTTGTGTAAATTTCTGCACGCTGCCTTGATATGGTTACAAAATCCTACATGGAACTAGCCAACAACAAAGTTCTCATGGAAGCAAGTACAAGTAAATCCAGTGCCCAACCCGAAATTTGACGATTAGTTTAATGACTTAAAATGAACATGAGACCCCAGACCACTGAAACTCAAACTTTGCTGATCCAATCTCACTAATGGCAAACTTTGATAACTTGGCAGTTATCCAGCTTTGTAGATTGATTATCCCGAACATGTTTGCTAATAGCTGACATAATTACACGGTAAGACAATGGCATACAATGGCCAACACTATTCTCATTCTCTTCTGGTTGTTTGTTTGGCTAGTGCATATTCTTATTGCCAACACATTTTTTTTTTGTAATTAATCTAGTGTCTACATGCTAGATTTTAAAGGAATTGTCGGTGACCTTTGGTTGGCAATTCAAGTTACTCGACAGACAAAGTGAAATACGTGTATCATTCTGATATCCTAAGATGTATCGATGTTGGTAAAATGTGAGGGTGTTAACTGATCGTAGTAGTGGCACCAGCTTACTTGGATTACCAGTGAATTAGCCCCAGATTACCTGTTAACATTAACTCTGATTACCTAACTAAAATTGTGTGGTGTATATCGGATTACTACAAATAAGAAATTATAGGAGCACCGGCTTACCATTGGATTAGCACCAGATTACCTGTTAATATTAACTTGGATAATTACCTAACTAAAATTGTGTGGTGCACTTCGGATTACTAAAAGAATACTTGTGGCCTACTTGCAAACGTGGATTAGCCTCAGATTACCGATTGTTAATACTAACTCGGATTACCAATCCAATCTCCCGTTTTTACACCGGCACCAATCTGATTTATAGTGTTCTTCGGATTACTACAAAGAATACTTTTGGTGGCACCGGCTTACCAGTGGATTAACACCAGATTACCTGTTAATTTAACTTGGTTTACCAAAGTAAGATCGTGGCGTGTACTTCGGATTACTACAAAGAATACTTGTAGTGGCACCAGGTTACTTTCAAACGTGGATTAGCACCAGATTACCTGTTAATACTAACTCTGATTACCAAGCTAAGATTGTGTGGTGTTCTTCAGATTATTAAACCGCTTCAAAGAATATTTCGGATTATTGGAGTACTACATGGAATGTTTTGGTTTACCGCCAGATTACCACTGATTTTTTTGACTTTTCTGCATATCGGATTACATGGGAACACTGCAGATTACTGAAGATTACTAAGGATCACTTACCTCCCGATTACTTGGATTACCAAACTAGTATAAAGGAGTGCAACGGAAAACTTGCGGATTACCAATATTAATGTTAATACCCCTTTGGTAAAATGACAATATAGTAAATAGGCAATTTTAAAATCTCCTATGCACGGCTGAAAACTTTGCATGCAGCATTTCATGCACAGGGATTTCTGGGGAAAAAGCCTTAAATTTGAAAAACAAAACAAAAATCTAAGGCTGAAATGAAAGAAATAATGTTAGTCACTGTGATGGTATTTTTTTTATGCCTAAGGCCATTAAAAAAATTGTTTCTTTGTTTGCCAAACATATTAACCTCATAATTTTAGCATTACATTGTCCTCAATTAATGTTTCCCTGGAGGTTTTTTAGTTGCTTGTAGCCACCTGCTTGAGTGTCCCACTGCGCATGCGCAGCCCTCTCTATATAAGCGAGAACGTGGTTGGTTTCGGCATTCATTTTCCTCCAGAGGTTCCTGCGCGTCACCTCGTTTCCCGCTTCGACAGGAATTTGGATTTTTACTTCACGATGCAGAACGCCCTCTCGACCACCACTCCGACCTCGGCTGCTGTGCTCCCTTCGGCTGCTATCCCGCCTGCCCGCGACGATCACGGCATGTCCTGCCAACGCCAAGACAGTCGCGCCGCTGACCTCGACGACGTCTCCCCACTCGGCCATCGTCAAGACGATCGCGACGCTGACGACGACGACATCTCCCCGCTCCAGAACGGCCAACGCACTCCGCCGCCTTTCGACCTCCCCACTTTGGAAGACGACTACCATCGAGCCAAAGCGCTAGCCGGGAAGCCAAAAAGAAATTACGGCAAGCCTCATCACGAGTAACCAATAACTCCCCACTCGACCTCTCGTCTCGATCGTCCCGCAGAGAACACAGCATCACACGTAGCGAAGCTCACAACCTCGTAGACTCCGTCTCCCGTCATTACACTGGCACCAATCCGATGCCTCCTCGTCGTCACGTCGGGCTGTCACGCACGAGTGGGTTGCCTCAACCATCAGTCATGAAACCGACAGCGTTTCTCGCACGTCTCCGAACCCGCTGCTAAGAAGCGCAAACAAGCAAGCGGTCTTCCGACCGACACACTGACTCCCAGCACAAAACACATTCACTTTCCAGACGACAATGCGGACAATCCAACAATCCCCCTTGCATCCCTTCTTAAAACAGTTGAAGATACTGTACCGGATTGTTTTCTTTACAAACCGTCTGAATCTACTAACGTTCCAGTAATCAACAGAGGACTAAAAACCGGCTTCGGTTTCGCCCTAAGTGACAAAGACGCCAAGCCACGGAGCCTTCTGGGTCAGTCGACGACGTTGCTAACCTGCCTGCTTCGAAACGGTGGCTCCCTCTTGGGAAAGGGCGAGCTTTTACTCCTCGACACGGATCCTCCCGCACCACGGCCCGGCCGCGAAACAAGCTTTTTCGACCATCTGGTGAGGGCGCCACCAACCCCAAAAATTTCGACACTTATCGTGAATGCGAATTTCTTTGCAACGAAGTCAAACTGGATTTTGGATCAGCCCTCAACATCCCCAAAAGAATGGAAGTTCCCTCGTTTATAAATGCTTACGCTTGAGTCTACGCGCTGCTTCGCAAGCGGACGTACTGAACACAGCCGTTATTGCTCTCTGCGAGAAGCTTTCGACTGACGCAAGCCCAGAAGAAATCAACAACTTGTCCTCTCTCATTCCTCAACTTTTCCAAAAAGCAAGTTTTGCAACCTACCACTCCATGAACTGGGCTGTTCGTTCACTTTTCAATAACACACTGTTACTAAGAGAGGCTGCTCTTAAATCAACTAATAACTCAACGACTCCACTAGACATCGTCTTCGCAACCAACCACTTCACAAAGCCGACACGCCTTTTCGAGGCCTAATTCCAACTCTTGCGCCTCACCTCGACATCTCACGCACCATTTCGTCAAGACAAGGCGTCCTTTCGCACATCAAAACCATTCAAGCAACAGAACTCATGTTCTCCCCCCGACGATTGAAGCAAGCCGTTGACGTCCACAAACACGCCACGAAACGACGTCTCAACCAGCAAACTACAGCCCTTTCGACCAGACCGACAGTCTCGCCCCCGCCCCATCCAACGTTCCAACCAGAAAAGGGCTGCAACTCCCGACCGCCGCAGTCGATGATTCTCCTCTCTCGGCGGCCGTAACTCCCACCGTAAACAATGACTATTACCGACTCTCTCACGTCCCGGTCAGCGCCCGACTCCGCCACTTCTACCCGGCTTGGGAAAACCTCACGCACAACTCAGACGTCTTTTCAATCATCAGGGAAGGCTTTCGACCAACCTTCCTCTCGAAGCCTCCGCTTGCCGTCAGGCCCCCCAGGAACTTCACGTGCCCAGTCTCGCCCTCTTTAACATCCGAAATTTCGCTACTCCTGACGAAACGAGCAATCAGCAAACTCCAACACCCAGGATCGGGTTTCTACAGCGCTATCTTCACCCGTCCAAAGAAGACTCATTTTCAACATGAATCCCCTGAACAAATACATCGACAATACCAACTTCAAAATGGAAACACTAGAGACCATCCGCCTCTCCTTCAAACGGAACGACTGGACAATTTCTATAGACTTGGAAGACGCCTACCTACACATCCCACTCCACCCATCTGTCACAAAATTCTTCCGATTCATCTACGACGGCCAAGTCAACGAATTCCGTTGTCTTCCTTCTGGCTTGAACGCAGCTCCGAGAATTTTCACCATCGTTCTAAAACCAATATTAGCCCACCTTCACCAACAACAGATCAAAGCAAGTGCATATCTGGACGACTGGGCCCTACACAACCAAGACCCCCAATGCCTCAACCAAGACAAGGACGTCATAATCAATCTCCTAAACCAACTGGGCTTCGGAATAAACTTCGCCAAGTCATGCCTAACCCCACGACAGGAATTCACATTTCTAGGCGCCTCTTTCAATCTCTTCTCGGCCAAAATCTCTCCGTCGCTCCACAGGGTAGAAGACCTTCTACAGCACATTCGACAATTCCAAAATCAGCACAGTTTCTCCCTCCGAGAACTGAACTCCCTCATCGGGAAGATGGACTCAATGGCAAACCTCGTCCCTTACGGACGATGGATGGTAAGGCCCTTCCATCACCCCCGAATCGAAAACTCGTCAAACCCAAGTCTGAATCCGGACCATCAACGCCCCTTCCACGAAGACTTCCCCACCCAAAGCCTCCTCTGGTGACAGACGTCATGAACCTCACCAGAACAGTCCCACTCCACGAGCTCTCCCCAACCAAATCATCTTCACCGACGCCTCAAATCACGGATGGGGAGCCCACTTGAACAACCTCGAGACATCAGGCATTTGGCAGGAAGCCAATTTACACCACATCAACTTCCTCGAGCTCCTAGCGATCTTCCTCGCTCTACAACATTTCCTCCCACTCATCAAAAACCAAGTGATCCAAGTTCAAGCCGACAACACTACAGCCCTAGCTTATATAAGGAGTATAAGGAAGGAAGGTGGAACCAAGTCCAGACTACTCCATGACTTAACCTCCGAAATCCTCAACTTCTGCATTTCAAACAACATCACTCTGCTTCCTCTCCACATCCCAGGGAACAGGAACGTCATTGCAGACTCCCTCTCCTGCCAGTCCCTCCCCCTCCCCAACAGGGGAGTGGTGCCTCAAGAAATCCATCAGCGAATCTCTCTTCACAATGTGGGGCACACCGATGATCGACCTGTTCGCCACGAGGCACAATGCCAGACTTCCCCACTACATCAGCCTGATACATGACGACCAAGCTCTAGCAATCGACGCCCTGACGTACCCTTGGAACAACCTGTACGCATACCTCTTCCCACCATTCAAACTACTCCCACAAGTACTACAGAAAGCAGACGAAAGCCAAAGCCTCTTCCTCCTCATAGCCCCATTCTGGCCATCAGCCCCATTCTGGCCATCAGCCCCATGGTAGACACTCCAAACAGCCTCCCCATCTTCCAGATCTTCTATCTCAACAAAAAGGCTCGAAACTTCACCCAATCCTTCCAAACCTAAATCTTCACGCGTGGCTACTATCATCAAACTCCTCAAGAAGGCTGGAATTCATCAAGATGATGCCACCCGAATCGCTTCAAAAGCCACCAGAGAATCAACAAATAGAATCTATGGCAGCCACTGGTCAAAATGGTTTCATTGGTGTTTCACAAGGGAAATTAATCCAATCAACCCCACTCTACCCGAACTTCTAAGATTCTTCACCGTCCTTTTCGACATCGACAAACTCAAAGGCTCAACCATTCTCGTTTATCGCTCAGCCCTAAACTCAGTTTTCAAGGCAGCAAACAAGACCAACCTTCTCGATGACTACCGCATTTCGGCCCTACTCCGATCCTTCGAAAACGACCGGCCAACAACGAGAAGACTCGTTTCGTTTCAGACTGGGATTTACAATCGTCCTTCAATCTCTAATGGAAGCTCCCTATGAACCAGTACAAGACAGCTCCCTTCACCTTCTAACCCGGAAAAGCATTTTCCTCGTCACACTCGCAGCAAGCGCCCGTTGTTCCAAAATTCAAGCCCTCTCAGCGGATCCAGCTTACTACATTTTCGGTCCAAACTTCTCATCAGTAACGCTCCACCCAAGAGCGGGATTCCGAGCCAAGACTCAGAATCCATCCGAACAACCGAAACCCATAACCTTCCCAGCCCTCTCCACCCTAACAGGGGACGAACCGGAACGTTTACTATGCCCCATCCGAGCACTACACTTCTACATCACAAGAACACAACACGAAGACATCCGGAGAGGCAGCAATCAGCTCTTCCTTCCAGTAGACCTCCAAACAGGAGAAACCTCAGCCGCCATGATATCTCGTTGGATAAGGAACACCATCGACATTGCATACGACAAAGCCAACTTGAGCAGAGAGAGAGCAACAGCACACGAGGTCAGAGCAATTTCAACATCATGGGCACTCCATAACGCCGTACCAATAGAAGAGATACTTCAAGCCGCATCCTAGCGTCACTCAACAACATTCACCTCTCACTACCTGAGGAACATGTCAAGAGAAGAAAAGGGACTACACCGACTGGGACCAATCTTTGCAGCCAGAACCGTGGTCAAACCCCCTTAAGCACTCAGAACGAAGCAGAAGCAAGCCATCCCATGATGTAAGCAAGCCACCCATAGAAGGAAGCAAGCCACCCTTAGAAGGAAGCAAGCCATCCACAGAAGGATGCAAGAACTCAAAAACAACGGTCCTTTTCAGGGCTACCAACCCCTACGAAAGAGATCCAACTTCCTGTTTCATACACCCTGTTCTGAATACAAGTGCAAATTTTTACTACAATAAAAATTTTGGGGGAAGCCTGCTTGCGTCCCGGGGTGCCCCGTCAGACTGGTGCCCGCCACCACGTTTGACGAGGTCTGCTGATAATGCTAAAATTATCAGGTTAATATGTTTAGCAAACAAAGAAAGAACACTTTGCCGGCCCCCAGCCAGCCGGTAAAAAATGGTTTCTTTTTTGCCTAAAACATACTTAACCTAAACCCGCCCTACCTCCCCTCTTGAGTAACCGTTTGACAGATTTAGAGGAAAATGTATGCCGAGACCAACCACGTTCTCGCTTATATAGAGAGGGCTGCGCATGCGCAGTGGGACACGCAAGCAGGTGGCTACAAGCAACTAAAAAACCTCCAGGGAAACATTAATTGAGGACAATGTAATGCTAAAATTATCAGGTTTAGTATGTTTTAGGCAAAAAAAGAAACCATTTTTAACCGGCCTGGCTGGGGGCCGGCAAAATGTTATTTCTCAAGCCACTCCCACTTTGGCTACAAACACCCTGATCGACGGTTTTTTTAATGTTGTTTCACGTCAACTCGTGATCTGTAAACCTTGAGCTAATGGTGTTTATGTTCACTTGCTACTTTTTTCCGTGCATGTGATTTATCGAGTTAGCATTTTCGTACGTTGATCTGTGAACACGATCAGTATGTATTCCCTTATTTACTTTAAAAAAGTATGTGAAAAGAGAATAAATAAATCTAAAAAAAAAACGATTGTCCATACCGATTTTTTTTTTTATTTAGAAAAAGGCTCGAGAAGCACCTTTCCATTTTTTAAGTGGCTTAAATTAATAAATTTATAAACCAACCATACTGGTATAATAGGAAGATCTTTCCAAACTTTGGCATCTCTAGAGAAAAAATAGACCATTTCCTGTAGATACAATGCACCATACTAGCTGTCAGATGCCCGTTTTTAATTAAAACCACCCTCCACCAGAAAAAAAAAAACATTTGACCCCAAAAGGCAAAATGTAACATCTGAGAAAGGGAAGGGTTTGCTGTAATTTTTGTTCATTAACACTGGCGATAGGACGATTTCAGACAGCTGTTCGTCAAAAACCTTGTAGTAAGGGTCTAATGCTTAGCAGCGTCTTACTGGCCAAATTTGACACCTAGACCATTAGGGAACGTTAAGCAACCACTCGCTTTTGCATTCTTGCAGCTAGAAGCTAGAAATCACCTCAAATTCCAACATGGCGGCGGTTTTATGTCTGCCGCCTCGCAACGAAAACAACAAATAACGTCAGTTCAGAAGCGTTTGGGAAAATTGTTTCGTCATGAGGAATTCTTTATATTATTGGCACGGATTATAAGACTGCAAGTATTTACTCAAACGATGTCGGATTTAGCTAACCTATTAAGCGTTGTTACGATGGCAATGTCACCTTTGCCATCGCGATTGAGTTGTAGCTGCGAGAACGCAAAGGCGAGTCGCTTTGTAAACGCGCCCTTACAGTCAAAAGCTTGTCCGTGTTCCTTACAGGTTTTGACTTTTAGACCCTTACTTTTAACGATACGTTTTTGTTTATTAATGTAGTATTTGTTCTAATTCATGAGTATAGCCACTTTATTAAGCGGTATAAGACCTACCCTTCTGTCTTAAAAGCCCTGTAAAACCCTCAAGCACTAAAGATGTATCCAACACTTGTTTTCTCAGATCCTCTTGACTTGACCATATAAATTAATTTAACTGAATTTTACCAAGGGTGTCGTTGTTTATAACTCTTTACTAATTTGATGGCTTGTGTGTGTAAAGGGTCAACATAAACAATAGGAAAAAATAACATTAAAAAGTTGTTTTTAATTAATCCAATCTTTGTGCCCATTGCTAGGGTCCAGCTGGGGGAGCTCTTGTACCCCATGCATGTCGAAGCGAGCAATTCTCTTCATATGGCTCAACAAAGAAAATTGTCAAAGCCTCTGAATCGCTATAATTTCCGTTTTAGTCATGCTGAGGCCTTTGACTCAGTTGTGTGTGTCAGCACCGACTTCCTTCCAATGTCCGTTTAGCAGGAAAACTTGCTCGTGGTTTTTGATGTTTTAATGTGGATTTACTGGTGACTCTTGCGCCTCTTGTTAAAAGTCTTCTATTTTATTCACCAACTAAAGTGGAGGCCAGTGGAGTCGGGGGGTTCAGCCCCCTTCCGCACGAATAAATCGAGCATATAGCTGACGTTGGATGATCGTTCCGTCACCATGGTAACCAACGATTAATCATGTGTTGCTGGGAATTCAAATCTTGCTTCGTGTGACTGACGGGTACGTCACATTTGTTCAGAAATTGGTTTAAACGTACTAAACGTAATTCTATCAGACCTACATTACGTGGCAGAGACCAGGAAACCACACGATTCGGTCGTAAAAACAACACTGAGGGACGAACTGACAGTTTCATCTGATAAAATACCGTGTGTCCGTTTTATCTGTGTTAATGAGGCTTGATTGGCTGTTGGCCACCGTTTATGGGCTTCCCATTGGTTAATCGCTGTTAGAAAATTATGAAGGAATATTCTCTGTAAGAAGTGGCCATCTTGCTTTATTTTGTATTTTGCTGCTGCATGAATTCATCTAGCACTGGAAGAAACGAGGAAAAGAGACTCTTCCAACAAATGCAGCACTACAAATTGTAGGATAAGTAACAGCCATTTAGTGAGTTGCTGTAGCACTACAAGGAATAGAAACGCACGGCTCCCACCTTTAAGCTTGGTAGTACACTTTTTAACATGTAACTAAACTAAATTTTTATTCACTTGCGAAGTAATCAGTATTCTGCTAAAATTTGCACATTCATTGACGTATGATGGTAAGAATTAATGTAGCACTTGTTTTGTGCCAAGTCACGGTGAGACTTATTGAATGCACAAGAAGCATAAATGTGTAAATTAAGAAAGCAGCATAAACAAATTCTTTGAGAATGCTTGAAAATCTTTTGATAAACCAAGCATCAACATTTTTATTTTACATTTTGTTCGACGAAAAGGAAAAGAAGCCCATAATTTGCTGGTAAATAACCTGTATAAACCTATTAGTCCGGCAGCCGGCACAAAAATCCAAAAGAATAGTCTGCACAAAATGTTTCTGCACAGAGATGTTCTACAATATGTCCGTACTTCAAAACATAATGATGCCACCTCGGCACTCTTGGGTAATTCAAGATGGCGACGAAAAACGGTTTTTTACTTCTAGCGTCTAAACCGTTCATCCGATTGAAAATTAATCCGTTACCAATTATGTTTAGAATAAAATTTCCTTCAAAAAAGGTTCAATTTATATTTTTTGGTAAAATTAATCCTTCGTGCCGAAATTAGTTATTTTAGGCTGTAAATGCATGTTTGATATACAATTCCAGACTTTAAACAGCTGCAGTACCCGTTCTAATTCGTTTAATTGGACGTGATTAGGCTTAGATGAAAGATGAAGATGTATATTTTCAACAAGGGTAATTAAAGCGATTTATATTAATTAGGAGCTGAGCTACGACAGTTTACCTACGTTGTAGCACTGTGCTTTTCGTTCTATTTTACCACAATTTCCATCTGTAAACTGCTGCATCACCCGTTCCGTTTCGGATAAATGGACGTGATTAGGCTTAAATTAAAGATGAAGATGCATATTTTCTAACAGGGGCAATTAAGACGATTTATATTAATTAGAAGCTAAGCTACGGCAGTTAAGAGATGGAATGCACAGCGTTACACTGTAGAAAAACTATTGTAGCTTGGTACCTAATTGATATAAATCATTTTAATTACCCTTGTTGGAATTCGTCCCAAGCCTAATTTCGTCGTTTATCCGGATTAGAACGGGTACTGCAGCTGTTTAACGATGTCACTTGTGGTAAATTAGAGCAAAAAGCCCAGCGCTACAATGTAGGTAAATTACTCCTAATTAATATATATCGTTTTAATTACCCTTATTGGAAATTATACATCTTCATCTTTCATCTAAGCCTAATCACGTCTGTTTATCCGAATTAGAACGGGGGCTGCAGCAGTTTATAGATGGAACATGTGGTAAAATAGAGCGAAAAGCACAATGCTACAACGTTTGTAAACTGCCGTAGCTTACCTTCTAATTAATTTAAATCACTTTAATTACCCTTGTTGGGAAAATATACATCTTCATCTTTCATCTAAGCTTAATCACGTCCATTTATCCGAATTAGAACGGGTACTACAGCTGTTTAAAGTCGAGAATTGTATATGTATAACGGCCTAAAAATTACTTAAATAACGAATTTCGGCAAGAAGGATTAATTTTACCAAACATATGAGTAGAGCCTTTTTTGATGGAAATCTTATTATAAACCAACCCTTCGCAATGTCGGTCGCCACTCGCCATTTGGCGATTGGAAATCAACAGTTGGCGACTTGGAATTATCCATACTCGCCAAATCGGCGACTAGCTACAGAGCATACCACTAAAAAAGGGGTATCTCTGGAACCGTATAAGTTAGAGACGAACGGTTTGCGGCGTTATGCTCAGATTTATAAGGGCTATATAAGTGGATTTTCTGCATTAATACTGGAGTTTGCACAATTTTGTTAATGCATAAATTAGAGAAACCTTTCATCATACAAGACGTATTTGGTATGTGGCGAGTAAAAATTGTGAAATGGCGAGTGCTTTGTAAGATCTTCTGGCCAAGTGGCGACTGCTACTGGATTGACATTCGGAAGGGTTGTTATAAACATAATTCGTAACTGGTTAATTTTCAATCGGATGAACGGTTTAGACGCCAGAAGCAAAAAAACGTTTTGTTGTCGCCATTTTGGACGCCATCTTGAATTCCCCAAGGGTGCCAAGGTGGCATCATTATGTTTTGGAGTAGGGACATATTGTAGAACATCTCTGCGCAAAAACAGTCCAATTTTCCAAAAACATTTTATGCAGACAGCATTTTTAGGTTAGGCCAAAAATCAGCATTTGGCAACTGGACTATATACACTTTATTTTATAATCCGTATTTTGTTTTACAACCTATAAGTTTATGGACGAGGTCTACGAAGCTTGTTAGTGGTCTAGTTTAAAAATGAATTTCGGCGTGCTTACTTATGCGCGTTCCCTGAACTTGTTAATTTTCAAGACAGAGGAGATCGGATGATGCATATTTCTTAACGTAATTACCTTTTATTAATTTTGAAGGTGAATGTTCCCGTGCTGTTAAAATGACATAGGTACATAATGAGAATAACGAACTGTCGGATATGGCGTACACATTATTTTTCGTCTCTTCGCTCCGGTGTCTGCATAGCCAGCAAACCTGATTGTTATAGTTTCAGTTTTGAAAAATCAAATAAGTGAAAATAAAGTGCTGTGTGCCTTGTTGCGGAAATTATTGTAGGTATAAACGTAGTGATAATAATTGTAGTTAAAACAGAGGGGGTACACGGCTGTGTATCGTAGATACGGAAAGTTTGGTAACCCAGGTAACATGGTTAGCAGGTGGCAGGGATAAAACAAGAGCAGGCGGGACAGCAACACATTTTGTTAAAGGGATACACTTCCAGCACCATTTTTCTCGATCCTCCACATCGAGTACGGCCCCAAAGGTCTATTTACTTACCGTTAGTCTTTCCCTTGCTAAATATCCGTTTTTAAATGTGGCGTCTAGGAGATTTTCTGTTGAATATTGTTAACTATATTTAAGAACGTTCCGTTCCTATATGATCCTTTGTGCGCCTACAATGACCTTGAAGTTTTATCTGTGTGTGCGCAGAACTAATTTTAATCGTTTGCTAATAATTACTATGAGATCAAAAATCTAAAAGACTAATGCAGTAAAAATTGAAATTAATTATTCCAATAGATCGCCGAAGCAAAATTATAGGACACTAGTCTAGAAAATTATAAATTGTGATGTTAAAATAAGAGAATCACTCCGGTTTGTGACGACACAATTAATGCGTTCACGCTGGCTGATTAGGCCCAATGCCAACTGAGACAGTAGCTGCATTTTGCTCTGCGAGGAACGAAATTACTGTCTCAGTTGACCTTGACTATGGTAAATGAGTGGATGCGATTGGCGCGTAGCTGTTATAAGGCAGGCGGTATGTTGCTTTAATGGCTGAGAGCGTGTCTGATAAACGAGCCGTATTTCTTTTGTTTGACTTTGCATTTGTGTTAATTGTAAAATAAGAAAAAAATATCTTTTCCATATCTTGAGTTTTGTGTGTTTTGTTTTCGTACACATTTTTAATAGTGGCCTGTGAAAGAAAGTGTGATGACTGAACACTTAACATATGGTCACTGTTAAACTTAACACAGCACCTCAGCCTCCATCACCAGAAGTTACAACTTAACACTGGCTGAATTGATTATGATATCTTAGAATCTTCCTCTGTCTTATTGATTGGCCTTTCTTGTAGGGGAGTGAAAGTCAAAGCTTGCCTGGGAGTACTTCTTGGCGAGTGCGTCTCGCGGCAAGTGTCCTTTTTGTAAAAATATGGCCAAAATCTTTACAAATATGGTAACAGATCCTTACAAATGTGGCGACAGGGCCTTACAAATGTGGCGGCAGGTCTTTATAAATGTGGCGAAAGTCCTTGGATGGTGATAAGTCCTTATGAATGTGGCAACAAGCCCTTACAAATGTGGCGACAGATACAGGTGCGAAAAGTCATTTAAAAAATTTCAACGTATTTACTAGTAGTTTGGGTCTGCAGCACTAGCTGCACTAGCTGTGTAGTTGCCTTGTTAGTACTACATTAAGTACCAGTTTTCCAGTACGTGTTTGTGCTTGAAAATAACATTTATTGGTTTTCATTTTCTGTTTATTTCCACAGGTGCAGTACTAAATATTCACAGAAATGAAGCTGGATATTAACACGATACTATTGCCGGTCAAACTTCATTACTTCTTTTTCTTTGGAGGTAAGTATTCTCCTTGTCCACACTAACAAACACTAATTTTCACACTTCTTTGTGAAAAAGTAAAGTCTGCATAGTTTTGGTTAGTATGCTTTCAACTAGTTCGTACAACGGCCCATTATCGGGCCATTCTGGTTCAAAGTGCCATTATACCATAGTTATTTTTAGTACATAGTTCACATCTGCACATGTGCCAGTCGGGCATATTATTCTAGGTGTATGACATTTTCCGCAGTTGGAACGTTTGTCTGCCTGTTTTCCACTGTGTTTAGGATTTAATAGTTCGGTGTTATAAAATTTAACAAGGCCCATGTATGTTGCATGGTGGGTTCCAGGGCTTACCTATCACTATTTTTGGTGCTCCCAGGATAAAGTTGCATTTGAAACATTGATTTAAAATGTCTAAATACTGGAAATTGGCCAAAATTGTTCCTGTTTACAAACAAGGAAACGGTGATTACCCAAAAAATTGCAGACCCATGTACAATAACATATGTCTCGTGTGTAAATGCGTGAACGTATTCTCAGGGAAAACATAATGAGCCATCGTAGAAAATTTTACCAACTCCTGGACGATCAGTTCGGTTTCCTACTTGGGAGGTCTACTGTCCTTCAGCTGCTGTCCTGACTAAATGACTGGACGACAGCATTTAATAGGAGTGTACGTACGGATGTCATCGTCGTGGATTTTGCAAAGGCCTTTGAGATTCCACAGTACGCTCAAAACGTTATTTAAAGTTTGAAAATGTTGCTATACATGGCAAGGTAGCTCAGGTGGATTACTGCTTTCCTCTCTGAAAGGTTTCAGTCTATCTTTGTGGGCAACTCTAATTCAGGTCCAAGACCTTTGACTAGTGGTGTCCCTCAACGTTCAGTCTTGGGACCACTGCTCTTTATTTTATTCATTGCAGATTTCAATCTAAGTGTGGTAAAGTGAAAAACCCATAATTTGTGGACGATGCTAAATCATATATTTCATTAACAAACTATAGTGACCATTGAGCTCATTAATGCCCTACACTGCCTGAAATTGAAGTATTCACACTGGCAATTACCCATTAATATTGAAAATTGTGGCGAGTTGTTCTTGGGTCTAAAACTGAATGCTTGGACCTACTACCTTGACTACTAAGTAATAAGCAGCTTTCAAACCAAAAGCTAATAAAGGACCTGGTATATGGATTTCTTAGGATCTTTTAGTATACTCGCTGCAATCATGCGCCATGGTACGTGCTATCATGATTAGGTGCGACTTTATCTCACGAGATTCTGTGACATTGGTTTGGGCTCACAAGGTCTTTGTTTGTCCCATTCTTGAGTATGCCACCCAAGTGTGGTCGCCACACCTTATTAAGGACATTAGGCATATTGAATCTGTTCAGAGCACTATACAATGTGTATCGCCGAGTTCAAAATATCCAGTATGGTCAACGTCTTATTCGTCTCAACCTTTGAGCCCCTATAATTTCTCCGACTGAGGGCTGATTCGTGTATGACGTATAGAGCCTACCATTCTACAAAATAATATTGACAGGGCAATGATTTTTACCAATAGGGGAAATGATTATGGAAATTACACCCACGGAAACTAATTGTAATGGACTCAAACAGGATGGTAAAACCATGGAACTCTCGGTGGCTCTCTTTGTGGCTTCAAAATCACTGTTCAGTTTTAAATCCCAACTTGCCAGAGTAAATCTAATTGATACAAAAAAAATAACATAAATGATAAAAGAAACTGCCAAGTCCTAAAAAGGTTCTGCCTTAGAAAGTAGTTATATCACTTCACCAAGAAAAGGCCACCAAGCTTATGACAACAATACTCACAGTTCAACTCAGCACCACAAGTCCAAATTTCACACTAAAAACTCCCTTGAATTCTCGGCAATTGCTTCTAATTGCCTTCTTTCCTCAGGCAGTCCATAGACTCGCACTCACTAAACACAAGTTTGTTCACTTTCCCAACTGGTGTTCATTGGAATGAAAACAAACCCGCTATCTGACACTGTAACTCACCTCTGTATGCACACACCTCCAGGATTCCCGCCATGGAATAATAAATATGCGAAAAGAAATAGAATTTGTTATGTACCATGTATTTTTAATAAATGGCCAAAAGATACATTGTAGTACAGTGAATACAACAATCTAAGACTTCAAGATACAAATATAAAATACTATGATAAAAGAAACATAAATTGTCATAGCTAGTAACTACCAAGATAATTAAAATAAAATACACAAGCAAATTCTTTAAATAAACCTATAAAATAACCAAGATCAAGCATTGGTATTAAGAACAACCCAAATTATCAATAAGATGTTTTGCATAAACTCACACAAGCTGTATCACTGCTTCAAGGATTGCAATTTGATTGTAATTAGCTATTTTGAAAATAAAATTATTGTTATTATTATTTTATTTTTATTATTATTAATTTATATGTCATTTGTTTAGCTTACGTTTTTTTTGCTTGTTCCTTTGAAATTTATCATACTAGCGTACATTTGTTAAGCTATTAAAAAAAATTCGTATTGGGTTTTTAAAGAAGCTTGACGAATAAAGCACGCGTAGTACGCGGGGACAGACTAATCATAACTGATTCAGTATAGTAGAATCGGACATTTGTCAATAAACCCCACTTTAACTGAATAGGTCAGATTTTCAAGTCTCTTCTGTATATTAGTATTTAATACCTATGTATTTAATACCTTTGCGTAGTTTAATTAGTTGACTTCATGCTGGTTTAGTTAGCTTACGATTGGTATTTCTAATAACGATCGGTTTAAAGTTCTTGCTGTCACCTCACATTCGTGGTCTTAGTCATTGTAATTTCTTATATTTTTATCTAATCCAAATGAAGTAAAGGCCCAATAGTGTGTCTCTTTCTTCTCTGCTAAGTCAACCAAATCCCACTTCTTTCTGTTTTAAGCTGTTTTCTTGTAGAATGAATTTTTTTTTAATCCACAAATCTCTTTTGATGGTCACTTGTCCTTTGGTTGGTCAAGTTTCACATCTTTATCTTTACAGTTCTTGAATCCGGGTGTCCTTGGATAAAAGATATTTGCGGAAACACAACCAGCCATAAATAGTCATAATCAAGATCAATGGACCAACACTGGATGATAATTTCAAACTTTTGTAGAATTGGTGGAAGGGGGGGGGGGGGATGCCATAATGTGCTAATACTGCCAAAAACTTAAAAAGCACGTTCTCAGGATCCACAATCTCAAATCTGATCGAGTTGTTTGATTTAAGTCACGTCAATTAATTTATTGTTCTTAAAGTCGCAATTTAAATCACTTGGTTTTTAAAACTTAATCATTGATTTATTCGAATATGTAAAAACATAATGAAAACTTAACAACAAAAAAGAAAACTTGTTGAAATTGTATTTTGATTTGCACTATATCCCAAAAATGTTCATTGAACTATAACCCTTCAGGTTAAAAGATTTGCTCTCTCTTCCAATTAATCAACATTTGCAGCCCAAATTCGGTGTCGTGTTCAGAGGTACACTAAATTTTCTAATAGATTTTCTTTAAAAAAATGTCGGTTTTGACCTGAACTAACCGACAAAAGTTGATCTAGTTAGTATAAAAAAAAATATTGCAAAATTATTAGCCTAAAATTGAAGACTTTTTTTTTGTTTTTCACAAGTTGAAAAAAAGAGATAAACTGCTTCAAGAAAATAAAAAAAAAATAATTTTGATACTTTGATACAAAAAGTTTGAATTGAATCAAATAAATAAACAGCGTGGACGTAGTATGAAGTTCGATGGGTACCTTTTTTT
>JAHWFP010205987.1:0-19558 GCA_023313725.1 Lithobius niger | reverse complement strand
TCCGGGCAATTAAAAGAGCAAATCGAAACGATTAGCACATAATGAAGGTAAGTATTTTAGGATAGTAAAAACTAATTTTAATCGCTGTTAAAATTTTCGTTTTTAAAAATTATCATAGAAACAAACAGACCCCATCACCAATAGAGAAGCTTCTTTGCTCTGATTTACACCATACGTAATTAAAAACATATAATGTATATCAAGAATATGATATTTTCATTATATTTTCTAAAAATGGCTAATAACACTTTTGGTGATCTGATCCTGTACTGGTAGAGGAGTGGGAGTTTGGTACCGATACATGATTTTTTCTTCTTCTGGAACTCGGAAATTATTCATCATGCTCACTTTCAAAATTAGGATACTGTCTGTATCTTGCAAATTTTTGACTGTATATCAACAGGGACGATATGGAAAATGTGTCCTCTGGTTACATCTTTATCGTTTTCGTCTGCTCAAAAAGAACGTCCACCTTCGTCGGACGTTCTTTTTGACAGACGAAAACGACACGATGGAACCACGGGACTCATTTTTCCTTGATCGTGCCTGATGAATACTGCCAAACATTTATAGGGTTGTACAGTCGAAAATTTGTAAGATTCAGACAGTATCGAAAATTTTCAAGATACAGAAAGTATCGTCCTGAATAATTTCCCAAGTTCCTGGTGATTCTAGTGAGTTTCAAAGTAATTTCAGTAGGCCTAATGTTTTTTTTTCTTTCTTTAAATGAGAGCTAAGCAAACTCGGGCTTTACCAGCTTGATTAAGGATTGAAAGGACAATGTTTATAACATATTTTCAGTTTTATGACTTCATTAGTAAATTTCTTGCTCTAAACTGTGTATTTTTGAAACCTGTTTTTTTGTTTTGTTAGGGAGCGACTTGAAATCGGCGCTATTGATAAATGGTTAAAAGAGCTAGAGTTGGGTATTTGAACATCAAAATTGGTCAATTTTTGTCGAAATCATCCAAAAAATGAGGTTTTACCGATACTGCTAGCATACTCTACCGATATGGTTACATTATAAGTGCAGCCCGGTAAAGAGGCAGTTTGACCTGTGAGCTTTGGTGCGCCGGCGAACCACATCACGTAGCATTGTGCAGCATCAACATTCAACAAGTTTATGCAAGATTTGGTAGGCCTATGGTACGGTTCAGGATATGGCGCTCAACAGTAATATTCCTATAGTTTTGTTGCCTCGATTGTATGCCATGACAACACTGGAATAAAAAGCGTGTTTACTGTGGACCATTGTCCTATTCTAGCAGAAGGATCGGATTTCAGTTGCATGTCGGAAACTCAGCGTTTGTTTTCAACACTAAATTTATGCTAATGAATTTAGTTAAAGAATTTTTGAATTAAAAAAAAGGCAACACTGTTTTGTGTCGTACTATAACCATTCACAGTAAAACTGCCGCTACAGCAATATCACGATGTTAAAAAAGGAACGATTCTAATACCGTACTGTGCTTTTTTTTCACCATCAATACTGTGACTAGCATTGTACCATGTAACACTAACATCACCAGACGGTTTTATAAGCTTCCATACGGAAAATTCTTGAAAAAACTAAAGGTCCTGTTGCTTTGGCTCTGAATTGTAATAACTCCTTTTTTTTCTTCTTTTCACAGGTTTAGCATGTGTGATGCCCATTCTCCCCGACTACATCCATCAGCTCGGCATCTCGTATACTGCAATTGGGGACTTGTATGCTGTTTTGCCACTTTCTGTTATTGTGGCGAAGCCTTTATTTGGTGCCTTGGCCGACCGGTTTCGGAAACATAGGCTCATATTCATAACAAGTATAGCATTGACTGCTCTAGCCTATGTCGGAATTGATTTTGTTCCGGATAAGATCTCCAGTATCGATCTTACTGTCAAGCGGATATTCTGTTCTAGTGAGAAAGAAGTGTTTGTACAGATGTGTAGTGTTAATGTAACACAGACGTGCGTACCTGATGGTGTTGAAAAGTTCGGTGTTGTCTGTTCAGTTTCGTGCAACAGGGAATCGGCGCGGACACAGCCTTGTCTTTCACCTAGTGATGACGATTGTGTGATGGTTAGGAACACGTCAGTGTCGTTGCAGGGTGATGAAACCTCTACTATCTCGGTCGTGTCTGATCGGACATTTACCATTAATTCTAGTCAAACTTGTGAAAATCATTTTGTTGGTAACGAAACAGAAAAACTTAATGTCACCTCTCTCATATGCGACCAAACTGCCACGTGGCAGTGCACTGTGTCGTGTACGTGTGCCATCATTGAAGATAATTACGATTACGATGCATCGTTTGTGTTCCTTCTCTGTTTGATGTTGTTCAGTTACATGTTTGCCGGTGTCGCTATTAGTATCGGTGATGCACTAGCAATGGATTGCGTAGTTGCTACAGAAGGAGATTTTGGACGCCAGCGGGTTTCCGGTACCGTCGGCTGGGGGCTCTTTGCCTTAATCGCTGGTGGGTTTTTTGAAGCTACCAGTTCTGGAAAGAAAACAAACTACAAAGCCGGCTTCTACATGCTTCTAGTTATGTTGATAATCAATTGTTTTGTTGCATATTTTGTTAAGGTTTATTTTAATCCCAGGCCAAAGAAGATGATTTCGCATCTATTGCGAATTTATTCCGACATCCGTTTAGTGGTGTTCTCGCTCTCTGTTTTTGTTATGGGATTCATGACAAGTAAGTATGTCCTTACTGTTTATTTAAAAATTTTACTACTCTTCCACACATTTAAAGTAGTTAAATTGGCTGTAGTAAATTTCCCCTTGGGTAACTTTAAAGTTCAAAGTTTCTTCACAGAATCTTGCATTTTGCACATCTGCACTAGATGGCATTCAGTAAAAGAGTGTATGGTGTGTAGTGTTGAGCGGTACTACTTGTTCCCTGTTCCCTGTATCACGGTACTACTACTTGACTGTACTTAATATTACTTACTATTGGTGCATTCAACAATAGTCTGTATCTGATAGTACTTTTGTACTGCAAGTACTTTTTCTGCATTCATGCTAAGTGTAATAAATTCATGAGATCTAAAACTAATAGAAAAAAGCTTGATTCTACATTGTAGACTAAACTATTAATAAATGTGTAACCATTTATACGGGAGATTTTTGCTATGGTTTGGTACGAGATGCAACTACTATTACGTTTTTCTAGGAAGGGAACGCCTGGCTGATAAATAAATGGGATCAAAGTTAATTTCTAATTAATTTAGAAAAGGTAGATGGAGCATGAAAAAAGGTACGAGACGCGTAAGTTAAAAAAAAAAATTTCCCTGCATAGAAGTGGAACGAAGATATTTTGTCATGTAAATAACAATGTATCGCACCTCCAAACGTCAAGCTGTGAGGTTTTGGAGCGGGTGGTATTTTTTTTTTCCTTTTTATGGGGAAAAACTGAGTTTCTAACCTCAGGAAGTGCAATGTTTTTGAGGCCATGGTTGTTGTGAGTAGAATCCGTGCTAACCAGAGCTTCTTTGTGAGGAATTTTGTGTGTTGTGTTGGTATTTTCGAACAGATTTTTGAATGGTTAAGCCTAGGAGAAAGGGAAAAACGTAGTCCCCTGAGTCGATCTGGCTCAGTTTCATCTTCGGGACCGGGAAACGTTAGAAAAATTTTCGTTCCTGTGCCGCTCTTATGAAAAATATGGTTGATTTTTAGAGTAACATGATAATCTATCCTTATATTTTAATTGTCGTCCCAAGTGTTTGCCCTTCAGTCGCGGGAATGCCAGATTTTAGTTTGTAAGGCTTTCAACACTGATCTAAAATTATTACATAAACGACGTGCTAAGTTGGGTGAAAATGTGTTAAGAGTGTGATGAAAATTTAATTTAAGTTAGATCTTAGGTCCGATAGTACTAAGAAAAGAATGTGAAGCGGCTTTTAGCACCTGCTCTTGAAGTGGTGGTGGAGATGACTCTCCTGACTCAACCACGGATGGACAATGTGTGCAAGCGCCTGGACAAGTTAATGGCTCTACCTGAAGAAGAAGTGTTTCGACATGGAAATTCTCTGTCGTCAAAAATTCGATCATGTGGCCTCGTTTCAAGCACTCAAGTCTTCAACGGGATGATCCACATAACAACGCCCGATGCAGGTTGCCACGCAGATATGAGACTGGTCTTTTTGAATTTGCGAAGGAGCTCGGATCATCCCTGAACCCGGTACACCTCAGGTCATTTAAATGTTTGGGCAGATGCTCTGTCATGGAGGACTCATGCGCCGGTGACAGAATGGACGTTGCATCAGGGTGTTTGCAATTAGATTTTTGCTCTCTGGGGAACTCCTATTCTGGATCTGATGGTGACGAGGTTCAACAAGAGACTTCCCCAGTATGTCTCTCCATTACCAGAAGAAATGCATGGGTAGTAGATGCGTTCGCCATGAACTGGACAGGAATACATCAGTCCCCCATTCACCCTACTATCTAAGGTGTAATCAATAAGTATGTGAGTGAACCAGGATTATTCATCCTGATGGCACGTCTGTTGTAGCATAGCCGTGGTTTCCCATGTTACTTAGCTTGTTAATGGATCATCCTAAGAGACTATCAAGCAGGACCTTTTAAATCAATCACAGTCCAAGATCTTTTATTACAACATCCTGACGTTGAAACTTTACGGTTGGGTGTTACCGCCAGGAGGCTCAGAGACGGCAAGGGATACCTCTCTCAATTTGGCCCGAAGGATTACAACGCCACAGAGAGCAAGCACTTCAGCTATCCACAAGTCCAAGTGAAACAGATGGGTTCGTTGGTGTCAACAACGGAACGTCGATTTGGTCCATCCCTCTGTGGGATGCGTACCTCAGTTTCGTTGCACCTGTTTGATTCCGGTTTGTACCCGTTTGCCATTATAGGTTACAGAGTGGCTATCGGCCCGAACCTGTGCTCTTGTTGAGGGCCATATGTTGTTCTTCGCCATCAGATTACAGAAGTGGTTTACAGCTAATGAATTGAGCGACCAGTGGTTCGATCTGTCACTTCTCCATGGCGCCTCACTTTGGTGTTATAGAGTCTCATGAAAGAACCTTACGAGCGACTTCATTCGAACAACGTCAGAAAAGGTATTGCTCAAAATGGCCTTTTTGTGAGCTCTGGCCACTGGGAGACGAGGGAGTGAGCTTTGTGCTCTGCTCATTCAAGAAGGTGTAATATGCTCTTCTGATGGTTGGGCTTTTTTTACTTGACTCCATCTTTCAGTGTTAAAAGTCGACCAAGTGGTGACATTGGACTCACGATCAGGGTTACTTCCGTATTAACTAGATTAGTGAGTCGTCACACTACCTCTTTGTGTCCAATTTGGGGTCTTCGGAGGTATCTGAAGTTAACGAATGCTGAACCCATTTAACACGTGAACGGCCTTGTTTATTCTGTATAAGATGAGAAAAAGTAGACGACCTAACTCAAATCAAATGTCAAAAGTCATATCTAGACAAATGTCCAAATTGCTGGCCTCGATAATCAAACGTGCTTATGATGCAGCCTCAGCTCGAGACCGTCGTCTGCATCAGATGAGAGTGAATAAATATAAAACTCCCTCAGTCGTATTGTTTCAGTAACTGAGATTTAGTTGGTAGTTTGAAAATCCACCGTCCAAAAACTTTGAATTCTGTGAAATAGGAATTTTAAAGTGAGTGTAATGTGCAGGAATAAAGGCACTAACTTTTGGAATTAAAATAAGTTTTCATGAAGTAGGCTATAGCTTCTACTCACGATGATGCCGCTCATCCTTCCGTCTTAATTTTTCTCACAATGAGTTTAGGAATGCTTATTTAAAGAAGAGGAAGTTTTTTGATGACGGAAATGGTTACGTAGCAACTCTTATAAAGCAGGATCACTGAACTAGATAATATGTGGTATCTAGAGTTATTTTTGTATTTAACTTAATTAAGAAACCTTGAATAAATGTTGCAAACTGTTAGTCTGTTTCTCAGACCATTCCAGAGTTATGGAAATTTAACTGAATGGAGCCAGAGTTGCACTTACATGGGCTGATAGGTTTAGGCGCGTTTGGGGAAGGTCCTACGTCAAAATCACTTCCTAGTCTGGCTTTTTAAGGTATGGTCGCTGTAATGTAAATTAAACAAAAGAGGATAGAAAAAGAAGCACATTTGAGTAATGGTCCGGCAGACTCGACATACTACTTGTAGCACCTAGGGTAATACGAAAAATAGGTACCGTAATAATATATTCCCTATTCGACCCTTCATACCTATAACACGAGAACTGATGATAGATAATGATTGCAATATTGTCCGAACTGTAAAAAAGGCCGGCTGCTCACTTTCACCAATTTTTTAAGAAAATTACTCAAGAACAAAATTTTTTTTAACGCCTTTAAATCATTTTTTTTGCAGGTGCTTTGTGGACTTTCTTAGTTCTGTACTTAAAGGGAATGAATGGCAGTCCCACCTTGATTGGCTGTGTCATGGGAGTGCAGTGTTTTGGAGGAGAGCTCCCTCTTTTTCTTCTCTCGGGACTTATTCTCAAGAAGATAGGCCATGTGTACTCAATGTCCATTTGCCTAATGGCGTACGGACTACGCTTCTTTTTATATTCTTTCGTAACGGATCCCTGGTGGATCTTACCAGTAGAATTGACCAATGGATTGACTTTTGGGCTCTTCTTTGCTACCATGGTGACTTTCGGCGGTATTGTGGCACCCGAGGGTATGTCGGCAACGACGCAAGGGGCTTTGCAATCAATCTATGAAGGATTTGGTAAGTTAAAGACGTGTACAGGGCAGGTTATCAATTTGCAATTTGTATGCCGAGCGCAAAGTCTTATTCTGCTGAGTCGATACATTGGGGTTTAGGTAAAGATTAATAGTTTTTATAGCCGACGAAATATACTATCTATTTTAATAGCAGTTCCCCCCTTTTGAGAATATTTTCCCCTAGAATCTTGAAAGTTGTCTTCCCTGCCAGGCTGGTACGGTACTACGCATGCACGGCCCTGGATCTGCGTATATAAGCTCCGGCGCAGCGTTCTTGTTGACATTATTTCTCCTAGGGCGATCGCCACGTGTGATCGTTCTGAGCTTTCCCCGCTTACCCTCCGCATACCTCCATCCCGCGGAAGGACGCCCTCCGCTTCGACTGGACTTTCCGCCCTCTGCGGTTTCCCGAAAGGTGTAAGTTGGCAAGGTGGCCTCTCCGGGCCTGCCGCCGCCTCCTTCCTTTTCGTCCGAAGGCCTCTCGTCGGTCGTTCCCGCTCTGGGTCTACTGGCCCAGGACGCCACGTCCCTTTTTCATGCCTCCACCTCACGATCTACCGCTCCTTCGCCTTTGACCGGCGGACTTCACCACTCCGCCTATCGGTGCGATGCCCCTTCCGCTTCATTGGATCATGGCCAGGTTGACACTCAGTCTGTTCGGCCCCGCTGTTTTTCCACATCCTCTCAACCGGAAGACTTTTCTCTTTCATCAGGGGAGTGTCACGTTCCCCTCCGACGTCCCTACATCTTCCAAGCACCTGCTCGGCGCTCCAGCTGTCCTCCTATGGCGCACTCTTTTCTTTACCGACAACCTCGGCAGCCGCCCTCCACGGTCTTTCCTAACCTCGTCTCACACTTCCCTTCCGCCACCCAGAGAGGGGCTTTTCGGAAGTTCGAATCCTCTTTCACAGCCTCCGCTCTGGTCGCCCCTACCGTCTCGGCCTGTCTAGCCTCATCGTTTTTACCACCACTTCTGCCATCCAGATAGTTTACACCTTCCGCTCCCTTTTCCAACGTTCAACAGACCGTTTTGCAAGCCGAACTTTCCCTCCGAAGTCCGTCCTCCGCAACCGGTTTCTGGACCTTCCGCTTCTTCGGCTCTCACGTTCAACCTACTTTGTAAAGAAGAACTTCATTATGACATTCAATATACAATCCTCGAACCGCTGTCTCCCGAATTTCTCTCATTTTCACCAAGTTCTCCTCCGACACTACGGCACCGGCCTATCACCATACAGGGTATCACACCTCTCTCATCTATACCATCATCCGCAACGCCAACTACCACCGGCTTGACAGTGTTCGCGTCCGCTCGACCTTCCTGCTTCTGAACAGTCCTAAAATCCGCTCTTCCGCATTATGCGTATATTATTCCCATCCATTGCCCATCCATTATTCCCATCCATTGCCCATCCATTATTCCCATCCATTGGGCCTTCCGGTAAAAAAACAACAAAAAAAACATGTAGCTCCCCCGTTCTTGCCTGCTCGCAAATGCAGTAGTCTCCTACTATCCTTCGGCATTATACAAGGCCACTGTCTCTCTCCGACCCCCCCCCCCCCCCGGGGGGGGGGGGGAAGCCTATGCCTCCTCCGCTCTGTTTGTCTACATCTAACTAGTGGTATTCCGCTGGTTCCGCATCACCTCCCTTTTCAAAAAATATACCAAAATCGTCGGGTTCCTCCGCTCTCATTCCGATCGCCTTTACATCAGACTACAGTCACTAGTTACGGTTTCGTCTTTCTATCTTCTGCTTCCACAAACATCCTAACTCAATACTTAGTGCTTCGGCTGTTTCCCCTCCGCATGTCGGATGCTATCATTTGTAAAAAAAAAAAAAAAAAAAAGACATCCCAACAACATGCGTTATGCCTGGCCTGCCCTGGCACCCTCTACAAGCACACGATTGCTACCCTCCATTTTCGTTTCAGCCTGCTTCAAGTCTCTGCCACCAGGCGGCGCCCCCCGCTGCATCATAACCGCCAAAATTCAAACACTCTACACACAGTAACCGTCATTGTCACGCAACTCCTCCGTCATGGCGGACTCTTCCTCACCCGAAAGTTCCGTCCACAATCAAGCTGATCTTCGGCAAATCAGTCAGATTTCGTCACCGAATGTTCCATCCCCAAAGCCATGTAGGTGTCTGGGTTTTGCTGGATTTTCAAAGAAGAAACGAATTGACCCACATCCGAGCTGTCAACGTCACCGTTTGTGCGATGGATGGACAAAGAAATGCAGGATTTGTATCAACATTTCGCCCCCTCGATGGCTCACAATTCGGAAACATCAATGTTTATCCAAGCAACGCACGGACCGAGCACGTCGGCAGAAAGAGCCACCTCCGCCACCCCAAGAACCGACGAAACTTCTCCCGATTCGTTCTTCCACTCATCCGTAACACCTCCGTTCCTTCCCTATCTGCCTACAGAAGACCGTCCACACTCGTCTGACAAGAAAGAATCAAAACGGAAGGGCGCCTCCTACGTCATGTCACCACTGGCTCCAGGACAACGGTAACCTTATACACTGAAGCATTCACAGTTCACACGCCTCCACACAGTTGAAACGGAAGAAATTACTTCATGCGACACCTCTGTCCTCTCCAAAGCGGCCCAAGCTACCCACCAGCAAGCATCCCAGTCATTCCGCAAAGCATCCACGGAGGCAGACAACGTTCTCCCACGAACGACCTCCGCATTCTCCACTTTAACCACGACATCCAGCAACAGAAGCCATTTCTGCAATACCTGGCAAGTTCAGTAAAAACCAGTATACCTACCTCTAAAACTATAAAAATCAAGATGGCACGATTCCCTTTCGTACCCCCACGACGTCACATTACGCTTCCTCTCGATCGTAAAAATGCAGAACCGCCACCTCCGTCCACCCCCAAGACAATGACTATGCCCAACCTTCCTGCACTTCCGCCTCGTTCGCCGCAATCAGATGCTACCACACAAGACACGGTCTCTCCGACTCCCCTTGTCCCCTTCCCATCAACAGCCATTCTACGGGAAGCCCTCATGAGAGATTGCATCTTTCGGTACGGGAAAAGGAGGACTTAAATTTTTATGTAGACTTTGTACTTACATTCACAGAACATTTGTCTAAAGAATACGCTACCCTTCACTCCTCTCTCGTGGAGTTACCAGCCCTCCGCCAGGCAACTGCGAACTCTGACAAACTCCAAGCTGAGAACGCCATACTACTATGAGCATCGAATAAATACTACTACGAGCATCGAATGAAGCACTCACAAATGAACTTGAAGTGGTAAATAGACGCTACTTTTCCACACGGATCAACTACGCCCTCCTCCGAGCATGCTACAATTGGCCTTCTCCTATTCCGTCTTCGCCGCCGTGGAGAGCTTATTATTGCGCCCGCTCTCGGACGCGACGCCTTATAATGCCTCCTCCTCGATAGGTACTGCCTCACCCTCCTCACGGCCTTCCGTTACTTTGCAACCACCATCCTCTCCACGAACGCTGCATCAGGCAGCCCCGTCGCCACTCCCTTCCCCCACGCCCATCCGCCCACGGCCTATCTGCCACGGCTTTGAGGTATTCACTCCTCCCCTTTCAACGCCGAATCCAGCATTGGCCGAAACTAAGCCGCCTCCGCCTGTCCTAGACGACACACCGGCACTAACACAGGACTCTTGCGCCATCTCTCCATTTCCTGCCTCCTTCCCTTCATCCAACCATTCTACCGTCCACCTCTGCAACGGTCAAGTCTCCTGCTTCAAAACGTGCCACCCCTCCAGCGGCAAACGCCGGGACTGACTCGTGTCCTTCCGGTAACTCGCCCATCTCCTTGGCAACAGACTCTCCAAACTCCTCTCATGTCCAGAATCTCCAATTACTCAGTCTGGCAATTTGACAATGCCACCACCTTCATCCCAGTCTTCCACGGCATCACCTCAAACACCAAAACCACGGAAGGGGATTTACCATGCTCCCCATGCCGCGCCAAGGCCACGGGCGTAGCCTTAGGATTTAGACTGATTCCCTAACCTTCTCTCCGTTTCAGCCCACAGACATTAACCTCCACGACTACTTTGGCTCAGCGAGAGGTTTGGTTGTACCACCCTCCTCAACTTGTGGTGGCATAACCATTCTCCTCGCTCGATATTCACCTCGAACTTTCTCATTAGAACACCTTCTGGACTCACATCTTCAAATTTGGTTTTCCTCCACTTCCGCAGAAAAATTTGATTTTTCCTCTGCCTCCGCAAAAAAAAAGAGAAGAGGGAGCTTAAGGTAAAGAAGACCTTTTCTGCATATTACGTGCGCCATCCGAATTAAACCATTCCTCACTTTTTAACTTTACCTCCGGTCTGCCTTTCCGTCTATCTGAGATACCTCCAACATAAGCCAGGTGTCGCCTTCAAAATTTACCTCCGGCCTGACCTTTCGTCTCTTCAAGAAGACCCGGCGTTCCACTATTTCAGCTCTTCCCACAAGGTAAGCTGTTTTCAGCAATTTTGCTTGATTCCTTACCTTTTACCCTTTATGATACAGACCACTGCATGCGGTAATATTATTAAAATACGTTTGAGCAAACCGCACTCCCCAATCTCACCTAGGAACGATCTGCAGGCCCCTTGTGAGGCCTGCCACGCCCCGGCTCTGCTGATCTGGTGAAAGTGGTTGGGAAAGCAGGTGTCTTCATCAGGAAAGTTCCTTTCCTGGGGATGCCAGCTCGTACTGCGAGAAACACTTTTGAACCTAGCCCTCCACCAGGTGATGAAGTCTGCTATTAAAACAGGTACTGGATATTTTCGTCGGCTATAAAAAGACTAAAATTGCAGAGCCCTAACTTGCTTAATTTTAGTTTTTATTGCCTAATCGAAAATATACATTACCTTAACTCCTGCCCAAGCCTCCCCTCCATGATCTAGGTTCTGGAAGGTGCAGAAATGATGCCAATGGAGCACTGCGCCAGAGCTTATATAAGCAGACCCAGGCCTGCGCATGCGCAGTACCGTACAAGCCTGACAGGGAAGACAACTTTCAAGATTCTAGGGGAAAATAAGCTCAAAAGGGGGGAACTGCTATTAAAACAGGTAATGTATATTTCGATTAGGCAATAAAAACTGAAATTAGGCAGGTTTGGGTCCTGCAATTTTAGTCTTTTTTGCCTGTGCTAACCACTTGCTGGTTCACTAACTTTGATTATTTGCCAATCGTGCTTTGTTTATCACTACAATTTTTTTCCGTGTCATATTTTTCATGTTTAAATGGATTCAAATAAAGTTTTGATTCACAAGCCAATAACAATATACACAGTCCAGTTCTTTTTTTTTAACAGTAGGCCAACTTTCTACTTTTGTAGACCAACGATCGCTATTGACTATGCAATAATTTACTGAAATTAAGTTTGACCGACATATGAAAACAACTTTATTACCGATAACTTTTCATTTGACAAATACAAAATTTCATTGTCCCGCATTAATTGCGAGTTCTCATCAATATGGGTTGGAATGGTGCACTGTTGTACCCTATTTTGGTAAAGAGAGACGAGACCAAAGGGGAATTTACCTACCGTAGGCAAAAAGAACAACTCAAACAAGATAGTCTGTGCTGAAACCTACTCGACTTTACCACTAAATGTTAATTTGCTGCAGTCTTGTTATTAATCTGGCGACTAGGCAGAAAGTTTTTGATTACCAGATCCCAGTGCTAATCGTTATCGCTTCCTAGCTGCTTGCTTACTTTTAATGTTGGGCCCCATGCTGGCCTCTAGTAGTCTGTCCGTGGTATGTTATATGGGAGGCTTCTCCATTCACAAACTAGCTTATATTTACACCACCCTTGCAATCGCATGTTTTAGTGGTTATCGGGTGTTGATTGTTGTTTATCCTTTCGCAGTTTCTACAGCTTGGGATTATTTTTAGGTGTTGGCATTGGGAATCTTGTGTGTGGCCGCTTGTACCAACATTACGGAGGACGACAAATGTTCCGCATTCTAGGCATTTCTTCTTTAATCTGTGGTGTCCTGTACACAATTGCTATGGCTATGATACTGAAATTTCATCGTTCGCATGGGAAGCCCTCAGCAGCACCACCCTTATCCGTAAGTACTTCGTATGTTCTCATTGATGCTTGGTAGTAGGGTTTGTATGATGTGCTTTTTTTCCTTCTCAAAGTTACTTACTTTTTTAGCTTATCTCAGGATAATGGTCTCTCATTGGCCTGTTCTCTGTCCTAAAATACTCCTGTGTTACATATTGGGATGTTCCTTGTGCGAGAATCGGCACCTTTGATCTAGCTCACCTGCATATGATTAACCCTTAATTTTTGCAATTTGTACATCACTTCCGGTTGCTTCCTCCTTTAGCTCCTCGCACTCCAACACCACTATGTTGGTCGTTGTTATGTTGGTCACAGATTTTGCTCTGCTGGGAAATATTTGGCCGCCTCGTTAGAATTTCTGGGTAGCATGGTATGAGCAATATCACTGTGAGCCAGTCCACCACACAAGCTGAGGGGGATGCCAAGGTTAGCAAGAGTGGTGGCCAACTCCACGCGGGCTGATACGTGAGGGTCAGTGTGGTAATTTCGGTAATGATCCAAGGTGGCCGGGCCAGGACCAATGGTATGAGCTGTGTGATGATGCGTACAAGTTTTTTTGAATCCCGACGCCATTGAACCTTCCGGCTATGTCGTGTGCGAATTTGCCAGAAGCAGTCATAGCGATACATCCAGTGTGGGAAGTGGAGATGTCTATTTTAGATTGTTGGGACAAACACAAGAAGTGCATTTGTCTGCATCGGAGCGGGAATGAATATGTGATTAGTACGTCGTAAACGTCACAAAAAGAGTATCTGCTGCCGCACACGCCAATCCTACCGAGGGGCAGAGATCGTAACAAGTCGATCAAGTTTGTGGATGCTACATTAGCATTGGTTCTGTCAATCTTTTTTGTGGTATTGCTGGCCATGCATCGTGTCAGAGTCGGACTGGGTAGGAAAGGGCACCTGTGCCATTTATCGAAATAACTGGGGAGGGGCGCCATTCGTTTTACAGGAAACTTCAAGTGATGGTGCCTCCAACTGTCAAGGGGTTTGGGGAAGTGCTCTAATCTCCCCAGAAGCAAAGTCGGGGGGTCGAGCTCAAGAAGCTTTGCTTATTTTCATATTCTGTCGTCATTTCTGGCTTCGGAATGCATTCTTCAATACACATTTTATATTTCAAGCAATGCTAGTTTTTGCAAATTTTGATGTGGGTTGGGGAGAGGGGAGTTGAGTTTAAAAAAAGGCATTAAAAACGTAAGTAAAGGGAGGGAGAAGTGAGAAGGGAATTATTGCCTGAAAGGAAAGGTTATCAGCGCACAGGGAATCCAAAACCATTCATTTTTCTTAGCAGAGAGGAGAAAAAAATAGACTGTACCAAAGGGGCGCCGAAAGGATGGCAGTCTAAAGGCGTCTGTGCCAGTCCGAGCCTGCTTCGTGTGTTGCAGTTCTATGTTGTGAACCCTGTGGGTTTCGGCATTTTCTGGCAAAGCCCATTATCGTAAGTATTGGTGGACGCAACGACATTGCAGCTACAAGCACTGTTAGTGATGTGCAAGACTGAACTTAGTGACTGACTGAAGTTTGCATTGTGGAGGAACTGCGGCCTGAATTGGTGGCACCGGAGCCAACATATTTATATTGTTTGAAGCACCTTTACAGGAACTATTGAAGTAAGCTCCACAAGAGGTGGCCGTAATGAAGCTAGTGTCAGTTGCACCCAGGCATAGTGTGTTGCCGCTACGGGGGCCCCCTCCAAGGAGGGGTCTCTGGAAACGGCATAGGGGAAGAAGTTGCAACTGGTAGTAACCCAATGCAGGGCCGGGCCGTCGCCGGGGTCAGTTCGGTTGTTTGGTTGTGTTACTAATTTTGATGATATGCAGGGTAATGCCTCCTAGGGGATATGTCCGAGTGTTTTGACTCCGCCAGCGCACCCCAGCGGGCGAAGGGGGCCGGTCAATCCGATCGGTAGAACAAGTTGTTCCATTCCAGGTATCCATTCATATCGGATAGTTGTGCTACAGGTGTACTTTCGGGTTGTGAAGGATATTGTTTTAGTGGACATGCGTCATATTTATAATTTGAAATCGTCACGATTGAGTTCATGGTGCTGTGTTAGGGTTTGTACCCATTGTCGGTGCCAATGAAATGTGCCTAAATTTTCTGGCGGAACAGTTTTCAGGGGGGTTATTATTACGTAGCATTATGGGGTAACTGGCAGCGATGTCTCAGTGAAACCAGCGCTGTGAGGACATGGCCCTGTCAAGGCAGCCCCTGGCTCAACACTTTGTGATGAGGCTCTTTCAAAAAAGGCCTTCCCAGCTTAGGTATGTGGTGATCTGGGACCTGGCGTTTGTGGCTTGATATTTGCTTACGTTGCATCTGCCGAAACGGTTGGGATTCAAGCTACTGACTCTAAAGGTGGTTACGTTGTTGTCTGTGGCGGCAGGGGACAGGGCTAGTGAGTTGGCTAGGTAGTTATTGGATTGGTGTAATATCCAGGAGGAAGAGACTTTTTTTTTGGTACAAGAACACAAAATGGCATGTGATCAGGGTTGCCGTTCGCAATCCTACGATTGATTCAGCACGATGAACGAGTTTTAGATGCTATCGGATGTGTGGAATCTTACATTCGCTGCACGGGCCGGACCCTATGCGTGATGAACACTTTCGCGCTACAGGGGTGCATCCCGGTATGGTGTTTCTATCTTACGCACGGCAAATAATTTGGTCGTGTGTGCTCAGTACTGCGCATGTCGGATGACACGAAGCAGTTTCGAGCGCACTCAGTAAGGTCTGCTGTGGCTTCAGCCTCCGCTGGTTGTGGGGCGTCGCCATTGGTTTTGCCGGGTGGGGTAGGTGTTGCGGAAAATGCAGAAGCGGGGACTGATTTGATTTTAGGTAAGAAGCTGGCGCTGCGCAACGTTATGTAATCCTCTGCATGTGTAACACAGGAGGATTTTATGGGAGAAATGCTAATAGATTCCAACGAAACTGTTTTACTTTTACTGTCCTCCCGCATCCCTGGCAAGATGGTTTTGATGCGCCACCCATAAAAGACAATGGTGTTGGAGCACAGAGAGCAGAAGGAGCGGCCGGAAGTGACATACAAATCGCATAAATTAAGGCTGAATTATACTATGCAGGTGAGCAAGTTCAAAAGTGCAGAACACAAAAGGGACATCGCAATACGTAACCCAGTTTCGTCGGATTCTACTTGAAGAACTTTGATTCTCCTGCGAGAACAAGTTCTCTGGTAGAATTAGCATTTTGACTGGCTGGTTGCCCCTCTTGAGAGCTACCCTGCTCGTCCCAGTCTCTTACAGTGTCGTGGCCATTTTGTACACTTGGACGTAGTCCCAGTGGCAGAATGAAATCGCAGACAAAAATGCCTTCTCTCTTTCTAACAACAGATTATTACGATTATGAAATGCAAGCTTTTTAACAAACATTCTGTTTAGTTGGATTGTTGTTCGGCTGTAGTTGTTGAATTTGCTTGTATAACTAGTAACATTTTGAGTAAAATTTCCTTTGCCACGTTGTTTCTTTGCTGCGTCTTTTAGTTCCCAGCGTGTTTCATGGTGGAGATCGGCCGTTTCTTTTCTCCCGCTCCTGCTTCTTGCCCTGTCTACCATGCATGAGATGTATTTTCCCCTATCTATCTATCTATCTATCTATCGTATGCGTGCTACTGCCGCCTGACTTCGTTGTAAGCATCAATAAGGTACTTGGACAAAGTTGCGTTTTGCAGTACAGTGAGCAATGATATTTTTAATTTTTTTTTTAATTAAAAATTCGCTGCCGAAGAGCAGTGAAATCCAAATCGGAAACATTTTGAATATTTTTAAGACTCAGCAGCCAAAACGAGCAAGAGTAAATAAAGTAGTAGTAAATAAAGGCCCCAATCTAATGATGATACTTTGGTGCTACTGATATGAGAGCTTTGTGTATTAAATGGGCTTCTTGAAGCGTATAATGAACAAGAAAATATATGAAAAATATGTATGGAGTTACGTACCCTACAAATTTTAAATCGATAATTTATGCCATGTCAGTAACTTGAAATTAGTAAACAAAATGAATACAGAATTTTGTGGTAGCTGAAAATGTCTATTAGTACTGTAGGTCTACAGGCATCAAAATCAGTACAATGCAACACCAAAAGCCAAAATGCCAGAATAAAAAGTTTTAGAAATAAGTAGGCTTAGCGTAAATAAAATGTACTTTTACTTTAAGAATTTTTACATTTTTTAAAAAGTAATTATAGGACTCTGAGGCCTAAAACGTCAAAAGAACTTCCTCCACCCTTACCCCTCCCAACCCCCACCAAAAAAAAAATGGCTAATTTCCATACTATAAGGGGGTGAGTTCTTGCAGACATCAAAGTACGTGTCGCAGACACTTGAAGAAAATTCTGCCACCGGGGACTCAGTTTCGTCAGGATATTCGTAGCATGCGGACGTGCGTTCACTCTCTCAATTCTTAGTTTTGGAATTCCGCTGTTACAAGGCCCACAAAGACATCATGGTCTTTGTACCCTTCGTTGGCCCCTTTTGCTTTGGATTTTTGATTCACCTATGGGTGTCATTGTGCCTTATCTTGCCATTTTCTTAAATTTTCGGCATTGAAGCGGGAACGTGGCCTCATTGCATCATTCTCTTGCCTGGCATGCATGATGTGTGATTTTTAAATTAGTTGTTTTGTGAAGTGTGTCACAACGATATAAGGTTGTGTATGCTTCGTGGAGAAACTCCGATTGCCGGGTGTTGAAACGGAAAACAAAGTACTACTTTGAGCCTTTGAGCTCATCGCCGGTCCCAGCAATTCAGATCTGTACATGACTCTGCAACAATACCTGGCTGTTCACTGTCTGTCGTTGTACGATCGGCTCGCTTCCCAGTTCGAGATCATGGTTTCCTAAAGCACGAGCCTTCCACGAGACACTTCCCTTCCACCGCAGTCTCAGCCATCAATAGGAAGAAATCCACCCGTCGTTCCAATTTCTGACGGTTCCTTATCGGATTTCCTTAACCTTCGGACCGAGCTGGTTAAGAATGTCTGGACCAATATCCGAACCGATATCCCGCCAATATTTCAGTGAGAATAATGCCAGCCTTGCGTTCGATGTCGGACGATCCACGATCAAAGAAACATCCATCTTCTCATGATTCTTGGCATTCATCGAGCAAGAGTCGAGAGTAGGTGAAATTATCGAAGGCTTTTTCTCGTGATTCCAAGTCCGCAAAGTCGAAGCAGAAGTACTCGTAAGCCTGCCCCAGCGGAGTCTAAGTCAGCTTCACTGCCTGGTACGTAGCTGCACCGGTAAGCCTCCAGTCATCCCTCCTGCAGGTGGGCCTCTTGTCTGTGGTTTGAATTCGCCCACCAGTCATCTGCCTTTCTTGCCACCCGCGTTATCTGTCTCCGTGAATTGAGATTTGCTCCGTGGCATTCCATCATTGAATCCGCTGCCACCAATTAATTTCTCCAGTCATGTTGTTTCGATGGTTGTCTCCTCGCCGATGACATCTGTTTGGGGGAAAACTGTACTAGCTTCGGCAACCAGCGCTTCAGCAGCAGGCCATCAACACAGCAGTCGATACGGCAGTCACCTTGGAAGTTAACCCCCCAAGCAATCTACATGCCGTTTAACCATTTTCACCAACGAACGGCCTGACCAGTCAACAACCAGGCTTACAACCTGGTGCGGTCAAGCCAGTAAGCCAGACAATGGGTCAAATCATGGTCAACACATTGTCATCTCAGCGTAGTACAAGATGGTCAAATGATCGGCTGACCTGCGGACAACCCAACAGTTATCCTGGTGATCATCCCGGATCGGAGAATATCTTCAGCAAATAGGGTGTGGAAAGGATCGTGGCTCAGGGGATTGCCGAGGCTCAACCCAGGCAGTCTGGCTATTATCAGTAATCACCCATTCCAGACAACGTCCAGCCTTCTGATTCCGGGACTGATAACACCTTTCGCCCCGGGTAACTTAAAAGATGAATTCACCATTTCGATCGACCTAGAAGATGCTCTCCATCCTTTGGTGTGTCATCTTTTTCGGTTTATCGTCTAAATGAGTTTACCATGCCAAGATCGTGCATCAACTAAATTGGGTTTTTAAGACTTAGGGACTTAAGACTGGGGATCAATGAAATAAAATCAAGGTTTCTACCACAGACGGGTTTCACATTCCTAAACATCTGTTTCAAAATGAAGTAGTTTACTATATGCCCTTTGGACGAATGGATCAATTCACCTGGTTGCAGCAGTCCATGAGCTCCTTCTACAACCCTCAATCAAGGCCCACAAACTCAGGCAAATTATAGGAATGATGGGCTCTGCAGCCCTCCACATTTCCCTAGGGTTGTGGGAAATGCAGATCTCTCCATTGGTTTCAGCGATGCCACTGGATCAATCAGTGGTCCTGGGATGTTGATGTCCCCCTGCGGGATTTCCCTTCACGAGGATATAATCTGGTGAAACAGGAGAGTGAATCTATCGACAGGAGTACCATTCACCCCCTTCTCCAATGTCCGCTGTTCACCGATGCAGCTCTGTCGGGGTGGGGAAGGTCATGTCAACGAGCACTCTTGTGTCTGGTCATTGGTCTGTGGAAGCGACATCAACAACCTGGAGCTGCACACGGTCTTCCTTGCTATCGGAATTCTTTGCCCCTTTCTTGCGAGTAGACATGTTATCGTCACGTCGAACAACTCTGCTGTGTTCACCTCTGAGACAGAGTGAGTGATCTACTAGACCAGAAATGTATCCAAGATTTTTGGCCTGTACCTTCAGCTAAGGATCTCCCTTTCA
>JAHWFP010205986.1:13448-28483 GCA_023313725.1 Lithobius niger | reverse complement strand
GGAACCCTCGAACCTACTTGACACAGCGAATCCAGGCTCTGCTTTCCCGCTTGCCCGGCCAGCAAAAAGCCGATTTTCTGCTGGATGCCGTACCACGTCGGAATAGCCTGGAATGAGCACGCTGACGATGCAGCGAAAGCTGTACTTTCTGATCCTCTCGAGAGGGATCTCAGCCTTGTTCCCCCGGACGCCTTTCCAGCTCGACCTGTGAGATTGCCCGCTGCTTGGCAAACCTTGTGGAACAAACGAGACGGCAATACATGCGCTATTAAATGCGCTAACCAGAAATGGTGCTCGGCTTGACGCCAAGAAAAGTTGGTGTTAGCCCATTTGAGTATTGGGCACACGAACCTAACTCATTACAACCTTACAACCTTTTCATGGGGGTTATACCTCTTAAATGTTATTGGTTTCGCCGACCTCTCACGGTATGTCACTTTCTTGTTGAATGTTACCTTCTGGATGGTGTTCATCGCGGTACCCACCTTCTGCAGAACATAGCATGTCACTTGGGCGATGATTCTGATTTTGTTGTTGGTGGTACACATAAACGATAAGATCCAGATTTGGGGTTTGGTTGACATCTCTGTAATTTGTAGCTCAGTGGCATCCTGGCCTCACTGTGACTGAGGTTGGCGCTAATATCCTAGGCATCTACACGCCATTAAGCTTTAATCCCCCCCCACCCTCAAACCCGTCGGATGTGCCACTAGCTGACAATACGTTGAATCCACCCTAAACCAAGACTGTTAGAAGAGAAGCCGCGAAGTTTCCAAAAAAGGTCGGCCTTTAAAAGTAGTGATATCATTCAACCAGGGAAAGGCTGCCGAGATTAATCCTATTAGTCAAGTTAATCGCACCGACTAATAGTTCGAACGAAGGTTAAACGAAAGCTAGAATATTGCTACTCACGATAGCAATCTTCAAGTTTTCATTTCGCGTCAAAAGTATTATTCGGTGCAATTAACTCTGCTACTAGGATTAACCTTGGTGGCCTTTCCCTGGTTGAATGATACCACTATTTTCAAAGGCCGACTCTTTTTGAAAACTTGGCGGCTTCTCTTACACCAGTTTTGGTTTTGGGTGGATATCATAACTTTCATAAGACTGAACGTACCAAAGGTCACACCATCTTGGCTTCATCTCCGTCATTTTTTCCCCTCGAGGAATGTTATGTCTATAAATTTTCACATTCTTAATTAATCGTAAGGAGTCATGTACATACATGTACCAGGAGGGGTTAACGCTCGTTAAACCCTTTGAAACCCTTTGATGTAAAATTCAACAATAACAGTAACAATAACAATTAATATATAATCTCACCTCCACGTGTGTACATTAACCAGCAAGACAACTTGGTCCCTGGGCTAACGAACTGCAATTTGTTTGCTACTCTTTTTCTTTTGTATCCAGCAAAATTGTCCCTCTCATCTTCGCGGCGCAGATAATCCAGTTTAGATAGTGCTCCGTAAAAAAAAAAAAAAATACAAACCCTTGCAATAAAAGACACCCTGTCTCTTAGTGATCCACCCATTTGCAACAACAATGTATTCTGACAATTGAGTACTGATACGATGCGCGCATAAGACTTAAACATATTGTAGTAGCCTGTTGGATGGCAACACAAACAATGGTAACAACAATAATTTCGCAGTAAGCGACACTTCAGAGCCACGTGCTTTTAGCTGCAACCCCATTTTCGTAAAAGGCACTTTCCCGTACGACTTTCTTACGTGTATGCCAAAATTTAGATTTGCCAACTTCCCCTAACGAGCTGTATACCTTGTGAGAACTAACATGGGAGCCCTGTCCTTAGCTAGTAGTAGCCAGTCAGTAACACAATTCAACGTTATTGAGGGAATTTTTCTCCTTAAAGGACACATTCCCACACTGTAATGTTGAGGTTTCATTCGTTAGTGGACCAAAGACACCCTGGTTACAACGATTTGCAAAGATTTCTACCGCATGGGGAATTTACGCGAGTATACTGAAATCGGGCATAAGCTCGTTACCGTTAAAAGACACAGTCTGCTAATTGAGCCGCCGTTTTACATCTGACAACAGTTAAACCTGACAACAATTAAAATCTACTTGGCAGCGACACACTAGGGTGTATCTAAATCAACGTTTTTGAGGGGACTTTTTCTCCATAAAGGATACATTCCCACACTTTAATGTTATGGTTTCCTTCGTGACTAGACCAAAGACAGCTGGTTCCAACGATTTGTAAAGATTTCTACAGCAGTGGCAATTTACACCAGTATGCTGAAATCAGGTATAAGCTTGTTACAGTTAAAAGACACAGTCTGCTAGTGAGATTTAGATTTTATTAGAGCTTTGAGGCCCAAACACCATACGCTCTATCTATATACTTAGAAACAACCTAACTTAACTAAATAGTGAGCCGCCATTGACTACAATTAAGCTTAACAATTAATCTGTAACAACAATTAAATCTCATCTACTTGGCGCCGGCACACTAGCGTGTGTCTAGATTTTCCTTCCAATCATCAGACGACGTATGGGCTCCTTATATAATTCTGCAAGCCAAACATCCTTTCATTTTGGATAAGTAACTGCTGATTATCACTGTTATGGCGCCAAAAATTAAAAGAAAAAAGAAACGATGGTCACTCAACCGGTTCGCCAACTACTCTTTGGTATTTTTTTTTCGATTGTTGTTGTAGTTTCAAATGTCACTCAAATCCCTGAAATAGACACTTTTTCAACCTTTGGTCGCCATACACGTGCGTCATGGCGGGACGAAGCAGAAAGACGACCATTGATAATAGAGTACAATCTTCCTTGCACTAGTAGAAATTATTGGGAAAAAAAATACACTGGGTTGTTGTGATTGTGCACAAATTTGTAAAACGGAAACAACATTAGGTTTAAAGTTGGTTCATAATATGAACCGGTTGGAGGGATCTAACTATAGATTACGAACATAATTTCTGTGTTTAAATTCTTTTCAATTTATTTAGCTTATATTTTACATGAAAAAAGAATCATAAGGTAAAGGGTAAACGAAGCAAGCAGTCTGCATTAAAGACTGGCCTTGTGTGGATACACAATACACTAATCTGAGAAAGAAAAAAGACAACTGCCCCGACTGGGACTCGAACCCAGGATTTCCCCTTTACTAGCCGGGCGCTCTAACCACTGCACTACCGGGGCGGGTACTGGCTACAGGTTAGTAAACGGGAAGTCCTGGGTTCGAGTCCCAGTCGGGGCATTTGTCTTTTCTTTCTTTCTCAGACTATTGTATTGTGTATCCTCACAAGGCCAGTCTTTAATGCAGACTGCTTGCTTCGTTTACCCTTTACCTTGTGATTTCTTTCTTTATTTACTACTTGCATTGTTTCTAGTGTGGAGGCCAAGAAGCAAAGTTGCTTTCTCTCCTTGTATGTATGTTTGTGATCTCTAGGTCACCACTGAGAAAGATTGAACAGCTACTTAGCTCGGCTGGAGGCTGTAGCCAGTACCCGTCCCGGTAGCGCAGTGGTTAGAACGCCCGGCTAGTAAGCGGAAGTCCTGGGTTCGAGTCCCCGTCGGGGCAGTTGTCTTTTCTTTCTTTCTCAGATTAGTGCATCTTGTATACTCACAAGGCCAGTCTTTAATGCAGACTGCTTGCTTCGTATATTTTACGTTTATTGAATCCACCTTCACTATTATTATTATTTTCTTTTAAAATGTCCAAAATAGTAACTAAATTTTTAAAAATGCATCACGAAACCGATTTTTCTTCACGAACGTATACCTTCAACGAGAATGCTTTTTGTCGGATTTGTGTTTCGTCAGTTTAAGATTTCAACATTTTCTCGGTGAACGCAGTTATTTTTTATTTACTTTTTTTTTTATTATAACAATGCCGGTAATTTAGTCGTTTGGCACCTAGCATCCTGGGGCACGCCATTGACAAATTGACACACTGCCAACAACAACGTGTTACGTATTTGAAGAAAAAACTCCAAACCGTTAAAGAGGGCACAGGTGAAACAATGTCCAACTTCACGAAAGGTTTCTTTATTTTTGTCTTGCTACTTTTTTCAGCAAGACGGTGAAGATAAGGCGAGTCATATCCAGTATGAGTGATTTGGTAGTATGCCTATAAATAGTTGCACTAAATTTAAGCAGAATGCCTTGGTTTCGGGTAGTGATTTTTTTTTAATTTTTGGCACGACCATTCATTTTATTAATTTCCACCCCAGTTTAAAAAGGTTTATTGTTGAGACGAGCCACAACGAGAAAAGCCTTATGGAGTCTGGTGCTCATGTCGATTGTGGCATTTCAACGATCCTGGGTTTTCCAGTTGGATTTTTTTTAGCTAAATTGTCTCTCTCATCATTTTGGGGCAGATAACCCAGTTTGGGTTCGTGCTCCCTATAAAAGCAAAAGCAGTGAACAAACAAATCAAGTGTTTTGTTTGTTCACCCTGTTCCACTCTGTCTCTTAGAGACCAAACCTCCATGAGCCTCATGACGAACAAATACTTGCTGAATGAGCTAGAAGCGCTTGCATTATCGTACACAAGTCATTCTTATAGCAATCACATCAAACCACTGTGAAATACCCCAAGGCTCCCTCTAGTGTCCCCTATGTTCCTCCTGTTCCCCATCCCTGAGGCTTGACCAACTAATTATTATAGATCTAGCTAAAAGCGTGAAATTTGGAATGCAAGTCGTTCCAACTAGCTATGAAACCCCCTCGAGATAGCCTACCCTACAAGGCAACCCAACGCCCCCTTCCATGAGGCTTGACCACCAAATTCTTGAATATACTGCTTAAAGCATGAAATTTGGTACACAAGTCATTCTTAGCAGTACAAATCGAACTATCTATGGAAACACCTTGAGATTCCCCCCACCAAGGCCAAGTCCCCCCACCTCCCTGTGTTCCCCACAAACCCAGTGTCCGTGAGCCTGATGACCAACAAATTTAAATTTTTATTAAATAAAATTTGCCTTAGGACTTTTTTAAAGCCGCCAGAATTGGTTGCTCCACTCGTCCCTTAATTTCTATTCTCTTTTATCTTACTTACTTTCCCTTTTATGGACTGGTGTTATTAGTGGGTTCCCCCTTCCGGCTCCAAACCCTTAATGAGATTGAACCTTTATTTATTTATTTACAAATACAAGCTGAACGAGCTAGAAGCTTGAATTATCGCTAGAAGCTTGAATTATCGCTAGAAGCTTGAATTATGCTTAGAAACCTCCCCCTGTTCCCCTCCCTGAGGCTTGACTAATAAATCGATGCAGATCGAGCTTAAAATTTGAATTGTGGACCGCAAGTCATTCTTAGCAGTACACATCAAACCAGCCACGGAACCCACATAAAAGAGCAACAACGCCCTAGGGCTCCTCTGTTCCCCCTTCCTGTGGCTAGACCAACAAATTATTGCATATCGAGTAAAAGCATGAAATTTGATACATAAGTCATTCATATGCAGTACAAATCGAACTAGATATGGAATCCCCGCGAGATATACTCTCCAAGACCACGTGACGCCATCCCCTGTGCCCACTACAGGAGGGCTCACGAATAAATTCCTGCAGATAGTGCTAAAAGAATGAGAATGGCGTCTTACGGACCCAGGGTCGATCCTGATGAAGCGAAGGGTGGCTAGAAGGTGGCTAGAGGGTTCAATTGTTCACTTCTGTGTAAAGCATAAAATTTGGTATGAATGCATATGAAGGGTAACTGGAAAAATAGCTATGATAGGAGATAATGTTAAATAGCTAAAATAGCTAAAGTAGCTGTGATTTATCCCCCCCGGAAAAAAATGTTTTTATTGCTTCAACTCCCTAACCGTCAACAAATCAAAAGCTTAATGTGAAGCGAAAACGTTCAGTACACAATTCTGGACAAGAAAGTTGATATATATCTTTTAGGTTAAAGCAACCACTGAACCCAAAACTCATATTTCAAGTTTACCCTGCTCAATTTACACTGTTCCATTGTTCAATTGGTTGTTATAGTTACCTCGGTTTCAAAGTGCTCTTTTGAGCTTTCTAATAATCTGAAATGGACATGCTTAGGCTTTTCTGAAAGGTGAGTATCTATGCTTTCCATCAATCCTAACTTAAATTGTTTAGCTTAGATAGGGACCGTTCTACTCCTACTTGAAGGTGAAGTGATAATGGCGTAGCGGCAAAAGCATACAGTAATTTTTGTTTCAAAGTGCTCTTGCGAACTTTCTAATATCCCGAAATGACCCTATCTAAGTAAAACAATTTCGGTTATGATTCGTGGAACGAACAGATCCCCACCTTTAATAATATCCTAAGCATGTCCATTTCGGGCTCTTAGAGGGGTCGCAAGGCCTCTTTGAAGTCGAAAATCACCATACGTTTTCGCCACTACACCATTAACTCTTCACCCTTAAATAGACGTAGGACGGTCCCTGTTTAAGTTAATCAATTTCGGTTAAGATTGATGGAAAGAATAGCTCCCTGCTTTTCAGAATATCTTAAGCTTGCCCATTTAGGGTTATTAGAAAGCTCGCAAGAGCACTTTGAAACCAAAGGACACTGTAACACCCAATTGAACTACGAAGCACTCGTATAAATTAAGGGGGGGGGGGGGGGTAAACTTGAAATACGATTTTGGGGTCCAAGTGTTATTTTTACCTGAAACATGTATATCACCTTTCTTGTCCAGAATTGTCAGCTGAACGTTTTTGTTTCACATTTGCTTATAATTTGTTGATGGGTAAGGAGTTACAGCCAAGAAACCGTTTGTTGGGGAGGGGGTTTACCCAGTTACCCTTCATGAGCATTCGTACCAAATATCAAGCTTTTCATAGAAAGTGAACAATTCCATCAATTTTAGGCCACAAGCTTTTTTGGGAGCAATTTTGGGCTCCTGCTATGTATATGTACGGGTTTTCTCCGGTTGTTTCCCACCCGTTGCACGAGAGTTTCCTCCGGATACTCCGGTTTTCTCCCTGATGCGGCAAAAAAAAACTGAAACGTTGGTAGTTCTTTTCACTTAACATCTGCCGGTTGGGCCGTCAAACAGCTCTAAGCCTTATGGCCGACGCCTACTATATATTTAATCTGCAATAATTTGTTGGTCAAGTCTCAGGGAGGGGAAACAGGGGCGCGTGGTCTGGGGCTTATGTCACATAGGGATTCCACGGCTGGTTCGATTTACTGCTAAGAAAACTTGTGTACCAATTCATTTTTAGCACGATCAGCAAGAATTTGTTGTCACTTAGCTCACTGAGTGTGGTGGGGAATCGAGAATGGGCCCTTAGGGGGTATCTCGAGTGGGTTTCATAGCTAGTACGATTTGTAAGCTAAGAATGATTGCTTTTAGATCTATGTGCATGATTAGCCAAAATTCTAGCCCGTAACAAACTGGATATCGAACCAATGACCCGATGCTCAAATTTTATAGCTTAAAACGTATGAAGAAGGCCTATGGACTTTTGAACGCTATTTTAATGAGATTACAATGTTCTTCGTGTTGGGGAAACTTTGCTCTCATGTAGAGATTGAACCAAAGAACCGATTTTTAATTTTCATAGCTTAAAATTGAGTATTAAAAATGCTATGAATCTTACAACAGTTATTTTAAGGTAGTTGCAATATTATTTTGGCTTGGACATAAGGAAAAAAAACAGGTAATAGTGTTAAAAAACGTTTAGGTGTATAAAATACGGGTGTATGCCTTAAAAAACTTTAGCATTTAGCTGCTAAATCATAGATGTAGGAAAATACTTCTTAATTTTTTACACTATTGAATTGTGTTTGACGCAGTTTTGGCCCGTCTGCGCCCCGATTATGGCTGCGTCAAATTTTGGTATACTTCACTGAGACCCGTCCTTGGTGTAACCGGCGAGTTAGCAATAGGCATGAAAATACTTTAGCATCCAATTCGTTCTTTAAAATTGAAGCGTGAGCGCACTTTAGATGGCAACCGGTCAATAACCTAATCGGTAGGGCGCAGATCCGGGGCGGGGGGAGGGAAGGGGGCGGGGGGAGCGCACATTTTTCCTACTCTCCTAAAACAATATTTAAATTGCCACATCAGCTGCTACGAAATGATATCACTATTTTTAAAATCGTAACTTCCCTGCCTGGTTAATACGTATAATTAACATTGTTTAGCATAATGATGATTATAGTACTGGTTCTCTTAATCCGTTTTCCTTTGTTTTTAAAATTTTTTTTTACCCACGGTAATGTATAAATCAGGACTACATTCTCGACGCGTGGTCAAAGTCACGTGTGGTCTGCTAACCGTTGACGCGATGAGTTTTTTTATAATCGTGATGCATAAAAACCCAAGAAGTAACCGCGTTATAAGCGCTTTAGTAATCAACGTATAGAAAAAAGCCATTATTGTGAGCGCGGCGTATCTTGAGTCCTGCAAGTATTTTATGAGCGGCTAGGTCTTCCTGGAGGAGGCGGCTTTAATCGACGGCCGCCATCGTTTTTGTAATCATCTTGGATAACAGCAAGGCACTCTGCTACTAAAAACGTACAATCGATTATCTGTGTTCCTTCTGCAGGGAACTCAAGATAGGCCGCGGACACTATAAGTGCAAGTATAAATAAATAAAAAAAATTAACGACGTTTCGTCCCTCTGGTGTGTTCACTTGAAAACGCCCCTGACCTGACGGACGAAACGTCGTGAAATTGTTTTTAAAAATCACTTGCACTTAGTGATTTTTTCTATACGTTGATGTAGGAAAACCAGCCGAAGACTGCTATTTGGCGAATAATTATTATTTATTCATTTATTTATTTAGTCATTTCACGTCCAGACAACCGATTGGCTCACAGCACAACTACAATAGAAGTTGTAACACCTTTTTTTTTTAGTGGAACTAAAAATAAAATCGTATACTTCTCGGTTTAAAAAAAAAGGAATGGAACGAGGGCTTTGCAGAAGGCAGAAAATGCTCTATTCGCCTTAAAATTTCGTCATCCTATAGGATGTTTTGGACACTGGGTGGTTCCCTCAGCCATCCCCACGACTAAGCAAAATATCTGGAAATGGATCCAGAACTTTTTTAACATTTAGCTGGTTTGTGACCGCTCTCCCTGAAATTTCCTCCTAGATCCGCTACTGTAATCGAAGGGGCGTACACGGGCCACGAGCAGGTAGGAGCAACATGCTTTTTCTATGGGGGAACCTTTTTTTAAGCCTTTTTTTTGGCCCTTTTGCACACCGCTCCAGCAAAATGTCGGCCATTCTTTTTTAGAAAAGAGGCACTTTGCCATGATGGAAGGGGCTTGCGTTCCCCCCCTCCCCCCGTCCCCGCACGCCCCCCCCCCCTTCCCCCGGTATAATCGGTTAGTTTACGAAAATGTTCACAGTATGAACCGGCCATAATGAGGATCCAAGTGAAAGGAAAAGTTACGTTTTCAGACTTGGACACGAAACGTTTAAACTTTCCATTAAAATCCATATCGTCCACATGGCATGTTGCTAGTAAAACGATCGAGAGACAAACAAAGCGATAATCAATCGCTTTCTGAGTCAATAACCTCATGCAGTAGCCTAGTAAACTTCCTTTCCGTTCCTCTTTTAAGCTTTCCATTTATTCAGGTTTTACGACCATAAACCAATCTTCACGCGTACAACATCCAGAATAGTAAAAGATTTTTTTCCCTGTACTACATCAAAGACTCGTTCAAAATGTGTACGTAAGAGAAGTATATTCGTGAAACTGACCAATGGTCACTTGAAATCTAAACGGAATATCAAGTTTCCTCCCTCTCCCACGTGCCTGGAAATTCACATTATTGTCTATCTTTAAATCCTTCACATCACGCCTTTATCGTGTTTCACGGCCACCGATCTGGAGATTCTTTGGACTTTACACTCGTCAAGGCCCGTCCTACCAGTCTGTAAATTACAAAGAGTGAAAGGAGCTTGATCATTCCAACTTTAAACGTTTGCTATTATACGATTTAATCACAAAAAGCTTCGAGCGTAGTGGACATTCTCTTCCAGGGTTGACATTCATAGGTACGGACAGAAGCCAAGCTAGACCTACTGAAAGTTTTTCTTCAAAGGTAAGGCAAGTTGAGCTGTATTTTTGTAAAAAAATTTGGTTATGGAGGAATTTAGCACATTTTTACATTTATATTAAAAAACCGGCCTATGTAAATACTCTTAATTTCAAACCGAATACTTGAAAACTTTGGCTGTATTTTCATTTTACGAATCTAAACGAAGAAATAGAAAATTCTTAAGTTTGATCATTTTTTTTTGACAATTGAATAATTTCAAAATGGTTGCAGTTTCATTTTACGAATTAAAAAAAAAAGAAATAGAAAATATTCAAATTTCGTAAATTCTTTTTTGACAATTAAACGTTGAACGATTATCGTTGAGCCGCAGAAATTCTTAAAGTTTACGAATTACGTTGTTTCAAATGCTGTGTGGATTTTTAAGCCGTCCAGTTGCAAGCAAAAACACCAAAATTTCAAATTCAATCTGGTAATCCGTAAAATGCTCTATGTGACGGGAAAGGCAGTATTTAAAAAGGCAACATTTGTAACACACAAGTGTACTGAAAATAGACAGTGGTTTGATTAGATTTGAAGCTACCAGCTACACCTTTTGAATTAGGGTACAGATCGTACACTGTCACTTATGACGCAGTGACGGTGCCAGGGGTGGGCCATGCCCCCCCCCCCCGCGCCAGCCCCCCCCCCCCCCCCAACCCCAATATTCAGGTCACCACCAGAAAATAAAATCATAAAAAAAACTTGCAAGCTTAAACTTGAAATCAAATGAATAAACAGAACTTTTCTTTTGTTTTAGTTTTATGTTATTTATATATGTATTTTTTTTTAGCAACTTTTGAATATATGTGTACCTTAATTTATTTTGTGTGTTTATGGGGCTTATTTTACAAATACATTGTACTGTATTGAAGCTTAGGTTACGTTAAGGTTGAATTAAACGGAATAAAAGTGCCTAATGTGGATGCCTTGAAAAAAAAATCCTTAGCCCACTCTGTTTCCAGATGTGCCCTCTGTCGGTCCCCCCAAACAATTTAGTCCTGACGCCGTCACTGCTATGACGCCTTCAGCTGGAAGATCATTTACACGCCTCATTTGATATGAGCACTAGACTTCTCGGACAGGAGATTGTGCTATCCGCAAGTGCCCCCTCCCCCCCCCCCCCCCCCCGATAGCAGCATATAATGTTAAACAATGTCCAAATTTCATCTTTCATTTTAATCCAGGTGAAATTGTTTACACTGAATAAATTGTAGGTATAATTTCGTGCATCTTACATAATTTGACTTTCTCCTAAAAAAATATATTTAATAAGGGTTATAATCATTATGGAACGACTATGACTCAAATTTTTTATTTGTAGTTGTGCATTGCTACAGATCAGTTTGGGAAAAGACACGAACGTTTATGCTGGGAAACGCTTTGTTTTTTTTTTTTGGGGGGGGGGGGGGGGGAGGGGAATGCTTTGTTTTGGTTTTTTGCAAAAGCAGTGAGTGAGTCAGTGCGTATTTAAAGGAATACTAAACCATCCAACCATGAATTTTATTTATCGATAGTTTAGATACTGGAATTAATGTCAACAGTCATCCGACGTCAATAGGCGTATTTGTTTAATAAGCCGTACGAATTTTTAAACCACTGATTTAGGCAGACGATGCACAAGCTCTGAAGAAAATCCCGTTTGAACCACAAGTCGTGACGTCACTACTTTTAAGCGCCTTCCACAGCTACCTGCGCGTGCGCTAGAAACAAAACGGCATCACCTGGGACTTCACTTCCGGTTAGCTTGTTCGCTGCGAAATGCGAAAACATCACGCGGTCGTGCATAGTGAAGGAGTGTGAAAGTTCGTCAACCCACCAAATAAGTTTGTTCAGCTTACCGAATGCCAAAAAAGATGCCACCCAGCTGCGGAAGTGTTTGGATGTTACTGGAAACAGTGGTGTTACAGGTTCAAACTGATAGGGCTGCAACCAATTGACAGCGAAAGCGTTGTTGGTAGACATGTTTGTTTACAAGCAGAAAGTGGTCGCGCGCGCTGCCCGATGGGAAGGGATGCGTACCCTATTTCCGTTAAATGTTTTGACGTCACGAAACCTCCATAGTCGCGAGCTCTCGTAGCGTTACGTTTGGTTGGGTGTCTTAAAAAACGCATTATTTTAATTTATTACGACGTAAGTAAGAAGGCAAGCGACATTTTTTTAATTGTGAAGGGGTTTTTAGGGTCTTAGCTATCATTAAAAAAATTGGAAAAGTGAGGGTTTAGTATTCCTTTAATATGCAATGAGTGAGCCAAGGCTTTTTATCTTTGTATATGCGCAATGACAATCTACTTTGCTTTGCTTTACTTTTCAGAATTTAGGCAAATTTTTTTCAAATAGGCGTATCATGCATACTATATGGTGTATATACAAAGCAAAACAAACAGATAGCCATTCATAAAAATACAGCGAAACAGTCAGTTTGTTGTAGCAATGAAGATTACGCAACTAGAATTTTGGCAGACATTTCTTTTCCCGTGTTGTATCGCCGGGAAGCGACTTCGCCGCTTAGTTTTTATTACAAGGCTGCTGTACAAAAAAAGAAATCATTGCTCCTAGAAAAAAGTGTTACATGTTTTTTACCTTTCTAAAATGTTTTATCACTGTGTTTCCCCCAAGAACCTGGAAAAAAAAAATGAGAAAATTTGGTGACGTGTTCCATCATTCTATAGAGCAGTGACATTTGCCGCCATATTGGCACCAGATTGGCACTAGTATGGGTTTTGGAGGGCATAACTACAAGGTACACTACATAAACAAGCTGCTACAGCGACTGCCTAGTCGCACCGGCGTTCTGTACGGTTCCTTCACTTCCAATGTTCAGATGCACACCTCTATCATGCACTACAACAGCTGCTGTCTCTATTATACTAATCTAAAAGCAGTAGGGTTAACAATTGCCGGTTAAAAATGTGTTAACTTTTAGGCCTGTTTTACATTTTAGGCGTAATTGTCAGCTTTTAGTCCTAATTTTAACCAGCAGTTTTAATTTCGTAAGTAGCAGCTAACGGAGATATGGATTGTATAGTAAACTTATTCATTTTTGCAATACGGTGCGCCTTCAGGCACATAGTTAGAGTGTTACAACTTAACGCGCAACGTAGCCTATATAGATCAGTGGTAGTAGGGAAGTGAGGAGAGACACTGTTGATTAAGCCAACAGTGACTCGTAGCAACTTGACGTTGCCATGGTAACATGATTTTAGGCATAATTTTCATTTTTTAAGCCTAATTTTAAAAATCAAGTTTTAATTTCGTAAGTAGAAGACAGGCCTAATGGAGAATTCAGTTCGACGGTAAGCCTATTTATTCATGCAACAATGCGAAGAGACTATTTAAACGAAGCTAAAATCCATTTGTTTTTAATGAGGATTTTAATTTAAGATTTTAATTCGACGATCAAATGTTATTATTTAATTTAGTTACGTCGAAGAAGTCTATTAGCTATGAGGAAGTAACGATGTTTTAATTTGGCATGTTATTTAACTAACTTCTCACACTGAATCTAACGTTGTAAACAATGGTCGTCAATATCTGGTACCGTTGCGGAGTTGAAAAAAAGCAACGGACGGACTGACGGACAAAGTTTAAAATGGAGGGAAAAACAACGGAAGAGCGGATTTCTTAGGCTTAAAATAACGTTGTTTTCTCCAACAACAAAAATCGCGCGTTTTAGGTCTAAGAAATCACTCTTCACGGCATCGGCTTCAGTATGACGCCCTTCTGTTTCACTCTGCAGTGCCCCTGGCAGCTAACCCATTAAAGGCTCCAGCATAGAGTTATATACAATAATATTACGTCGTGTCACAGCTCTATACTTTAATGTCGGAGTCTTAGAAAAAATAATTAATCACGCGGGGTAGGTATGTACAGTCACGTAATTTAAAGTAGTGAAGTAATGATTGTCATAATCGCTATTAAATTTAATTTTGATTTTGCTAAGTAAATCACGTTAGACGTGAAACACTGAGGCTGACACACGTAAGACATCGAAGTAGGAGGTGATGTTTCGTCTGCTGTGAGCAAACTTATTTAGTAAATCTTAAAGCTGTCTGACCTAATTCTCATAATGCTTTATCATATTTTCGAAACTCCGCAAATTTAATGGAGGCTTAGTATAACCTTGGCAGTAAACGTTGCGCAATAAAGTGCCGTAGTTACACTATTTTCCGTCTATGTTTCGCAATGCTGAATACGTGCCTGATATCAACTCCTTTCACTAGAAAGATGTCTAATTCAAGATCAGTATTCTCAAAGTTTCCTTTGTTGTTGAGGTAGTTATCTGAAGATTACTACTGTCTGCTAGGATGTAGCATAGGACAGAGGGCTTCGAGAGGGCATCTAATTTTATTCTGACAGTCGTCGTTAATCAAAGTCGTACTTATCAAGGAAGAGCGTGACACAGGCTACTAGTGACAGCCGTAACGAATGCAATACCCTTTAAAAAAATTAGAAACAAAAATCCCTGGACCACGGGATCCCTCCAAACATGTAATTTAAATCAATAAAATTTTCCGTTCTATAACAAAACCTTCATCAGTAAAAACATAGGACATGCAAACAAAAGAAGAACACCCCAGTATGCCAATCACAACCAGAGTACATAGCAGTGACACGACGTAGTATTATTGTATATAACTCTATGATGGTGCCTTAATGGGTTAGCTGCAAGGGGCACTGCAGAGAGAAACAGAAGGGCGTCATACTGAAGCCGATGCTGTGAAGAGTGATGTATTAGACCTAAGACGCGCGATTTTTGTTGATGGAGAAAACTACGTTATTTTAAGCCTAAAAAATCCGCTCTTCCGTTGTTTTTCCCTCCATTTTTATTTAGTGCACCTTGTAGTTATGCCCTCCAAAACCCATACTGGTGCCAATATGGCGGTAAATGTCACTGCTCTATACAGTAAAAGCTCAAAAATTGGGTCCTCACCACAAAAACACACACAAATCGTTGTAGGTGCCATGTCAAGAACCCTAGTAAGGCAGTGGCACCTACCACGATTTGT
>JAHWFP010205986.1:1574-13048 GCA_023313725.1 Lithobius niger | reverse complement strand
GCCATGTCAAGAACCCTAGTAAGGCAGTGGCACCTACCACGATTTGTGTGTGTTTTTGTGGTGAGCACCCAATTTTTGAGGTTTTTCTGTGTACTCTGGTTGTGATTGGTATACTGGAGTGTTCTTCTTTTGTTTGTATTTCTAGTGTTTTTTAGTGAGGTAGGTTTTGTTATAGAACGGAACATTTTACTTATTTTAATTACGTGTTTGGAGGGAATACCGTGGTCTAGGGATTGTTGTTTCTAATCACCAACCCTCGTCTGAAGTTCGTTTATTAAGAAAATTAAATTCTAACAACTCTTGACGTTTGCACGTTCTTATGTAGCTTGGGTTAACAGATTCATTAAAAGTAGGGTGTTTCCAAAGACAAAAACAGGGTGGAATAACGGCCGGGTGCAGTGAGTCTTATTTATGTCGCTGGAAGAGCGGCCATGTTGGTAAAGGCGTTATGTAAGCGAGATCTAGGGACCAACTGGGTTGCCAGTTCGAATCCGGGGCATGCTACTCCGAAGAAGCGTTAAGTGCACAAAGCTGGCTTACTGTATTACGTTATCTCTACGGTATGAATTGTCGCAGTTTGGCTTGTTGTTCCCTTTCCTTTAGTAACGAAACTATTTGTGTTGGTAAGCATGTCACTTTAATCATTCAAGGGTGGAAACCGGACTTCTCAAGTATTAAAAAATGCAAGCCTGCGAATTGCGCACCACAAATACACACTTTTCGATTCAAACCTATATCTGCGGTTCATTCTCAAGGGTTAAAAATGTGAATACAAGGTGCCAGAGTAATCGTTAATATTTTATTTGCTTAAGTGCTGCGCAATATCCATATTTACCAGAATATATTGTACGTCACCAGTACCTATTAAGCCAACTTTTTTAGGCGTCGTTCAGGGTTCTGTGTTTTTTTAAATATTCCTAGCCATGTTTTCATATTGTCGATCGTGGAAATCACACAGCAGTTAGATGATTTTAAAATTGACGAAAACGTATGGTACCATGCACAACATGCTTTGAATCCTTGAGAATAAACCGCAAATAGGTTTCAAATGTTGGGAATAGTGTGTGTTTTATAAAGGTAAAAGACAAAGGTAAAGCACCAATACAGTAATAAAATGACAGCAAGCCAAAACGGTGCACAAAAACACAAAAGCGACGTTTCGGGTCGGAGACTACCCGTTTTCAAGCTGTACCCTACACGCAATAATTTTATTAATGTTTTATATTCTCCGCTATACTGGCTTGCATCTTTCTTGGCATTATGCACGGAACAAACGTAGACAGGCAGGCAGACAAGCAGGGGGTGCTATGGGGACAGGGGTAATGGGAGCCGCAGGGGGAATGGGTGAGCGGGCGGGAGGGGGAACCTGCTAGACTGGCGTACAGCTGGTCCTTTAATAATTACCTTAATTAAGCAAGCGTAACATAATTTTGTAAAATACGTAGAACGTGTTTTAAAATAAAATACTTTAGACAAACATAAAGGTTTTCAGACTTTTTATTAGCTGAAAATACCTAACTGTGTTTTACAACTAGCATCTACATAATAAGGTCGTTGAAGTAAGAATAAGTAAACAATCACTTTAATCGCTTTTCATTCTTCGTGCACGTGTTATGTCTTTGCTACGGTGCCTAACAATTTCGTCTAAAACGTTGATTGTTGATGGGTAAAATGAAAGAATCCGTGCTTCATCTAAAGGCATAGTTTCGAATCAAACTAAGCCACGTTGTTAATTACGAGGCTGCTTCGAAATTGGCACCTAAACACGATGGAATGGCTTACTAATTTCGTAAATGCGGGCTTTCAGAGCTGAGCTGAATTGTTTCAAACTGCACACCAACAATTACTGCGGAGCACGAGGTTTATCATAGCTATCTCACAGAGTGGCCGGCAACAATAAGACCTGTCGAAGTGAAAACAAAACAATAATGAAGCATTGTTCTGCCTCTCCCAGAATACAAAAATGTCAAAGCACCACGCGTCTGAACAACGAACTTCAACAAGAAATACATTATTAGCCAGTGCAATTTTTTTTCACACAACGATGCTGGAAAATGCATCGACGTGCCAATTTTTAAGCGTCACGAGATGCGTCACGGGATGCGCTGATTAAGTGAGCGAAGCGAACGAAAATCAGCGTTTGTTAGCCAGTGCTAACAATCCAAAAATTGGATTGAACAAACTTAATTCGATGAAAGCGAGCACAAAATTGGGATTGAAGAAGCTTAATTCGGTGAAACATGGACATGCAAGTGTTGCAAACGGTGGATCCAAACGTTTTTATAGTACCCAGGACTTGAAATGCTTTTAAAATAAAACAATAGTGTTCAATTTGCACCCGTTATAAACACGTGCTTCACACACAAGTAGCGACGAAAGTGATTAAAATAAAACGGTTGGGCTTACTTTAACAACACATGATCGTTAACCACAATTTACAAAAACTTACACGTTGTTATCAAATTATTACTGTTTTATTTTAAACATGTGTCAAATACGTGTGTTTTAAACATGCGTTTACAAAGTGTTGCAAAATGAACTCGAGTTTTTTTTTTTATATTTTGAACGCATTTCACATCCTAGACACTATAATTATATAACCGATAGTATTTTAAAAGTTTTCTTCTCTGCACGTGCTGCTTGTGAAATTAGCATTTGTGCTATTTTCCAGGTAAAAATGTGTGCCTAAAAATGTTCATTTTAAAACGTGATTACAGTGTACCTTTATTCGTGTCCAGGTCCCTCTAAGAGGCATCAGATTGTGCCAGGAGATCAGGTTCTATAGTCTCCTTTATTTTGTTTTTCTTTTTCCAGTCATTTTTTGTTTTAGTTACGCACGCGTACGTAAGATTCAGCGTACTACCATCCAACTTCGCTTTCATCGTGGATACATGATCCTTACTTATCAAGTCAACTTACTCGCAATCTCCTTTCACGCTGTTCTTTTTTTTTCTCCTATTTTCAACTTTGCTCCTGGGCATCTTTACGGCATTCTTGGACTAAACTCCGTTTCCAGTTCTTTACTGAACGAGTTGACCTTAACACTTGCCTGAGCCGTTAAGGGGGAACAGCTGAGGAAATTGGATGCCGGGGAAGGGGTAAACCACGAATTTTCTAAGCCCCGTTAAAGTGGGGGAGTCACAAAGAAAACAATGACGAATCTGGAGGAAAAAGTCATTTTGGGACATCAAAATTACACTTTCTGTAGTAAAGATTTCTAAACACACCTCTCCTTCTGGTGACAGCCCTCCCTCCCTCCAATCCACCCCCTAAAAACGCTTCAACTTTTGGTGGGAAAGCCTTCCCCCTCTATGACGGAACTGTTTATGTGATTTTGAAGCTATCAGTAGGCAACTACCTCCGTAGTTTTTAAAATAAATTATTTAGAAAATCCTTGCCTCCCGGCTCTTAGGCATCTTCTATCTTTCAGGTGCTGACTATGTTTGGGATATATAAATAAAAGAAAACTGCATTCATCATGTTTTAACTAGCTACACAATGTGTTTTAGGAACTCGGCTTCGAATGTTATATTTTACCTAACATTTTGAGCTCAACCTTCCTTTCGACAAAAAAGGCCTGTTTTCCTTAAAAGTATGGTGATAACTTGCCATTGCGGAATGCTACTTATTTTAATTTGGCTGCAAGAAATTATCTACAGGCTGTCTCAACGGGAATACAAAAAGCCTCCTTTTTTATAGTATAGGGGGCCCGATTATTTCTTGAACTTGAGTGCCCCCCACCCCCACTCAATATTTTTTCAGCGTTTTGAAGAGGAATTCATCGTCAATTTTGTGGTGATTTTATTAATTTCCTCCGCCCACGTCTTTCCTCCAAAATATACCTGGTTATAATAAATTATCACCAGTTCCGGAAGCAAATTGTTGACCCGGTGACCCCAGACGGATCAATGATCCGTGTGACCTTGACCGGGTGACCCGGCCCGAGCCGGCGAAACAAAACGTTGCCCGTTTTCGTCGAAAGTTACAGCGATGACCCACAAGTTACTCGGCAACGATGATCCACATCTTTAGTGAGGACTGTGAAAAGAAGCTATAAATAGCTAAACAGAAAGTAAATGGTGGAGCAAACGAACGCTGACACGTAGCATATAGGCCTATATTTAAAAAAAAAGGCTAAAACAAGAAAAATGCCAGCAAAGAGCTGCAGTACGTCACAACAAAAGGCAAAGAGGCCAACTTAGTCCAGTGAGTATTGCACCCAGATTTTTAAGGAGTATTAAAATGTGGTATCGCCATTTAAATAAAACTAAATATAAGTTTGAAATGAAGAACTGTTCGATCAGCTTACAATAGGCCCAAACCTTATTTCCTAGTTAATAGACAGAAAATTCCTAAACGAAAAACGTAGAGATACATCAAAGACACATGTAACAGTTCTAAATTACATGTGTCTATTAATCTGGGGAAGAGCGACTGAAAGGGATGTGCTGATTGAGTGAACGAAGCTGATGAAAATCAGCATTTGTTAGCCAGTGTCCGCAAAAATGGTATTGAAGAAACTTAAGCATGTGAAAAATGGGCAAACAATAAACTAAACCGTGCCAATTGGGTAATTTAACGTCTAATGGGGCAATAGCAAACGTGAAAATTACCAATGAGTAAATTTATAGACACAAAATTCCTCCGGAAAAAAAGGTTGACATAAAGATATAAGACGGTGTGACCTTTTGTACGTTCACAATCCTATGAAAGTTATGATGTCCACCCAAAACCAAAACTGGTATCAGAGAAGCTACCAAGTTTCCAAAAAGGGTCGGTCTTGAGTGATATCATCCAACCAAGGAGAGACCGCCATGGTTAATCCTAATAGCCAAGTTACCAAGTTAATCGTACCGAATAATACTTTGGATGTTAAATGAAAATTTGAAGACTCTATCTTATCTTGCTACCAATGATCAAGCTTTCATTTAATTTTCAAACTACTAGTCGGTACGATTAACGTGGCTAATAGGATTAACCTTGGCGGCCTTTTCCTGGTTGAATAATGTCACTTCCTTCAAATGCCTATCATTTTTGGAAACTTGGCGGCTTCTCTTACATAGGTTTTCGTTTTTGGTGGTTTATAGTACTGTTAAGAGTTTTTATTGTGGCGACGTGGAGTAATTATACTTCTACGCTTATTATTACTCGCTAAGAGTTATGCGCAAGTAAGTGGGCCTGTCTCATCACTTACTTAAACTTCCGCATAATAAGTGATTATACACCTGTAATATAGGGTTGTTGAAAGATACCTTCCCTCATTTTAACCTAACTTTGTGTTTTGTCCTGCAGAATAAGTATAGAGCAATGACATTTGCCACCATATTGGCACCAGTATGGGTTTTGGAGGGCATAACTACAAGGTGCACTACATAAAAATGGAGGGAAAAACAACGGAAGAGCGGATTTCTTTGGCTTAAAATAACGTTGTTTTCTCCAACAACAAAAATCGCGCGTTTTAGGTCTAAGAAATCAGTCGTAACAGCATCGGCTTCAGTATGGCGCCCTTCTGTTTCTCTCTGCAGTGCCCCTTGCAGCTAACCCATAAAGGCTCCAGCATAGAGTTATATACAATAATACTACGTCGTGTCACTGATCTATACAGCTGTTGGAAATTATCTCAACCGCGTACTAATGCACTTCTTGCCGTTAACGATCAAGGTTAGAGCTGCAACAGGGTGTTCACTCCTAATGGCCTGAAAATGTACAAACAAAACGATCTGATATGGTATCGGTAAACATTATCATCGGCCATCGACAAGGTCACTTGGCGTAAAATTGTGAGTTTAACCCGAAACACCTTGATTTCACAGTAGCCAACGATAACTTTGAAAGATATTACCTCAACACTCTTTACGTCTACTTATATATCAAACCTTTCTTTGGCATTATCGGACGCACGTGCTCAACTTCTTGAAAATTAGGTTTGATTTACTAGAATCAAGGGCATTACAACAAAAGGTGTCCGGCAAACGTTTCTTTCAAAATGATAACGTTGTCGAATACGATAAGATAAAGACACACCGGTTAAAGGTCGGTATCAGTCAAGCCGATAAGTTCCCTTAAAATAGATACCGGTAACTTTAGCATACCTTATTAGCTAACAAATGGTGGCATGCTCCATGGTTTAAACCAGTGAAATGTCTCCATTTCCCAAATAACCGAAGAAGTGAGTGGTGCCAATGGACTTCATTAATTGACCCTTTTTCTTACTGAAGAATGTACGGAGCGGTAAGCTAACAAAAATATTGTGTGTAATTTTTTTATTCTTATTTGGGATCGACCACGTGGTGATGACAACTTTGGTTATAAACATCACTGCTTTGGTGAGCAAATGTACACGTAACACGCCCTTCCGTTTGAAGTAGGCTAGGACGACGCTAGGAGGGAGGGGGGGGAGCTCGCCCACCTAAATCTTCCCCCGAGCGCCCCCCCCCCCCCACCATGAGATCAAAATCAGACGTATATAAACGAAGAAAATTCTGGTAACGTATTAAGAAAACTACGTTAGTTTCTTTCACAGCGACGTAAAGGACTTTAGGTCACATAAATAGAGCCGAGGTTTTACTGTGAGAGTTGTAAAATCATCATTTTTTTCAGCTGGTTTTGTAAATATGAAAAAAAAATGGTGTAGAAAACAGTTAAGAACGTTTGGCGTGAGAAAGAATTGCAAGTGTGTTATTTTTACTTTTTTCTTTTTTTTTTTGGAGGGGGGACCGCAAAAGAAGCATTTTTGGGTTCGCCCCCCCCCCCCCCCGGCTAAAATTACTGCCCCACTGCCGCCTCCCCACTGAAGTGATTCTAGCGTCGTCCCTGCTTCCGTTGCTGCCTGGGGGGAGGGTGTAAAATATTAAAAATTCTCCCTTTCCCATACCCGAACTAGACTAAATGTGGGGCAAAAGTGGACAAATAAGGCATTTATTGCAACAGCAGAAATTTGAAAATTGTCTTTTATAAAGATTTTAAAAGCACTAAAATCGGCATACTGTCTCGAACACGAAAAAAACAACAACTATGTATTAAAAACCAAACATATAATTTACGTGTGAAGTGGGAGAAAAAAATTCTGAAATATTGATAGTATAGGCCTGGGTTTCGTAAATTGAGTTTTCACACCGTCAACTGTCTTGTATTTATCTCCTTACATTGTGTATTATTCCTTAAGATGAAAAGTTGTTTTACGAGGGTTTCAGCCGTATTCCAGAAATCCACTCAAGTGTGAGTGTGAGAGGGCAAATGTGAGGCAAAAATCTACACTGTGAAGACGATGTGTACTGACAGTACACATGAATGTGTACTTTCTCAGCCTCCACACGAGTTGCGAACTGGCAGTGCACAGTCTGTGCACCGAAAACACACATTCTCGTTACAGCTTGTGTACTATACCAGTGCACAAATAGTGCACTCTCATTACACAGTTCATGTGAAGGCTGAGAAAGTACACATTAATGTGTACTGTCAGTACACATCGTCTTCACAGTGTAAGGTAAGGGTCAACAATTTTAGTGCAGCCACAAAAGCGAATGTGAGTGTCCTAACATCTGAGGGTATTTCTACAGATGCGTTTTGATCCTTACACTCACATTTAGCCCCACTCACACTTGAGTGGTTTCTGGAATACGCCTGTTAGAGGAAAGTAAAACACCCTTCCCCTAATCATTAGAACCCTCAGGTGAATTGTCGGACCACACTTTGAATGTCATTTTTCCCCCATCTCCCCCTCCCCTTCTAAACAAAATCTGATTGCACCTCTGCCACTGATGTGTTTTGAAATTTAAGCAATGTCAAACGACGGTCGCTTATGACAGTAAATCATCTCCGTTCCCAGATGACATTCCACTACAATAAATATGTGCGGTGTTTTGACTGCATTTTTAAATACGGCTAGCTTTACGTCAAAAATCGTGCAAATAGTATACCAATATGTGGAATCAATTTTATGGGTTAGTTAACTAGTAACTGAAAAAAAGTAAGGCGAACTCCTCGGTCACATCGCGGGAACTCTTTGTTAGCAATTCGCCACCCAAATTTTCTCCACCGTAGAACTTCATAGGATGGCATTCTCAAGGCGATCACACACACACACGTAATCATACACACAGAGGCACCAAAATTAAATGACGAATGCAGGAAATATTTAGAAGGGTGGGGTGGGGGCGACATTGTCCCAATAATCTGAATAGTTATTTTTATTACTTTTGTATTTATCTTAGGTCTATCTGCGCTACGTCTAATACTTGTGGTGTTCTTTATGGGTGTGGGGGGATTGCTGAATCCGTTCCGCATTCGTGTCAGTCGTACCTTGGGGGCCCCTTCAGGGTAGGAGGCTCTCCCAATTTGTAACCCCAGTCGCCCCGACATTTACGCACCCCCCCCCCCCTGATGTGGATATGTTCACTTGATAACGTAACCTTTCCTAAATAAAAAAAAACAAAACTTAATTTTTCGGAGGAGGGCACTGAAACCCTGCGGGTCCATGCCTACGTACGCCATTGACTGTAATGCGTTGTCAACTTACTGACACCATTTTAACTTGTCTTTTGTTTTCCTTTTAACTATCATAGCTTGTATAGTGGCAGGGTGCCTCATCGCCTCTCCCCATACAAAGTTTGAAAAAAAATTATTTTATTAGGGTTATTTGATCCTCGTCATCTAAAGTACCTGTTACACTCCTTCCGAAACACAGTTACACTCATCTGAAGGACATTGACAGCTACACTCGGCTCAACCAGTGACGTAGAAAACCTGACGTTAAGAGTAAATTATGATAAACGTAAATAAATAAGGCATTTAGTTCAACTGAAAAAAAAATCTAAAAATTGTCTTCTTTAACGTTTCAGCAGCAATAAAATTTTACTATTAAAAGGATCCAAGCATTGCATGGAAATCCATAGACCAAATTTATCGACTTCAAAACATCTCGCAATACACGCAAGGTCTTCTTCAGAGTTGAAGTTATAGGTTTCAAATCCTTACATTTATCCATCTGGCATCGTTAAAAAGGAACATATAGAATAATATTTCAATGGGTTATTTCACTCCTAGGAACAATGTGTCATCATTTACTAAATTATCTAAAAATATCATTACAAAACATTTTAAAGTTAAATTAAATCGACAATTTTCCGGACGATTAAGGTTTGCTTCCCGGCCGATGCACCAGTTTCTACATCAACAACGGCTGGAAATCAGCAACACCGACTACAAAGGGTGTTAACTTGTGATCCTTGAGCATTAGGGAGGAAATGAAGGATAGGAAGGTTTGATTTTTGGTTCAGATTTACTGAGTTAGCCGTGATATAATCCAGCAGGCTCGCCTACCGCTGAGAACCCATCTGAGAAAGCTGAATCACTTATAAAATAAACTCTTACTGCGGATGAATAGTATAATAAAATATTGCTACTGTAAGAACTGAGCTTATCTAGGGATAATGTACGAAAGGGGTTAGGGGTAGTGTATGAACTGAAAAGGAAAAAATACGGTAAATCGAAAGCAAGGAAAGGGCAGAAAAGAAAAAAATCGGTAAGAAGAAAGAATGGAAAAATGCGAAAAGGGGAAATGAGGTAAAAAGAGAAAATCAAAAAGAAAGAAAAGCAAAAGTAATAAAAAAGAGAAAAGGAAAAGAGAAAATAAAACAATGAAAGGAAACGGGAGAAGGGAAAAAGAAAGGAAGGAAAGGGAAAGAGAAGTAAAAAAAAACGGTGGAATTGAGGCAAGAAAGGGATTAAGTACCATTATGACAAGATTTCCCCCAATGGGTCATCATTTTGGAAGTTGTCGTGAAACATGACAACTATTCTGTTGGTTTTCAATAGTCTCATAGTCTTCCAAATTGCACCAAGCCCGATGACTTGATCGAAATTAGGAGAGCGCCATTGGTTTGAAACAGTATTCTACGCTTCGGTTTTATGGACCAATAGTTTAGAATAATACTCTGCATTTAGGTTCACTGGTAAGCATGGATTCATAAAAGTTTGAAGTTTTCAAATGTGGGTTAACGAGGAAGTACAAGATCCGTACCAACACAAAACCAGGCGAGGGTTACAGCCAGGCTAGAATACAAACTAACGAACAGCAAACATCTTATTACCTAACTAACCCTCTTGGAGGAGTGGACATCTTGCTGTTCCTTAGTTATTATCTTAGCCTGGATTGTATCCTAGTCTGGTTTTGTCCTGATGAAGATGGTTGTTGTACTTGCCCGTTAACGTAGGGTTTGAAAATGTCAACATTTTTACGTATCCACACTGGCCAGTAAACTAAAACGTAAAATACTGTCCTAAACTAATGGTACAGAGAACCAAAACTTCGTGTACTGCTCAAACCAATGGTCCAAAGAACCAAAACGTACAGCCCTTTCCTCAACTGATGGTCCAGAGAAGCAATGCAGAGAGAACTGTCCTAAATTAATGGTCCAAAGAACCGAAACGTACAGCCCTTTTCTCAACTGATGGTCCAGAGAACCAATGCAGAGAGAACTGTTCTAAATTAATGGTCCAAAGAACCGAAACGTACAGCCCTTTCCTCAACTGATGGTCCAGAGAAGCAATGCAGAGAGAACTGTCCTAAATTAATGGTCCAAAGAACCGAAACGTACAGCCCTTTTCTCAACTGATGGTCCAGAGAAGCAATGCAGAGAGAAGTGTCCTAAATTAATGGTCCAAAGAACCGATACGTACAGCCCTTTCCTCAACTGATGGTCCAGAGAACCAATGCAGAGAGAACTGTTCTAAATTAATGGTCCAAAGAACCGAAATGTAGAGCACTGTCCTAAAATAATGGTTTAGAGAACCGAAACGTAGAGAACTATCCTAAACTAATGGTCCAGAAAACTGAAACATGTAGAACAGTCCTAAGCAAATGGCTTGCAGAAGTGGAACGTTGAGCACTGTCCTAAACTAATGGTTCAGAGAATCGAAATGCAGAACACCGTGCCAAATGCAGAACACTGGTCCAGACAACCGAAACACACAGCAGTCTCCTAAACTAATGGTCCAGACAATCAAAATGTATAACGCTGTCGTAGACTAATTTTCCCGTGAACATAAACGTAGAACCTCTACTAAACTAATGATCAACAGAACTAAAATGTAGAGCACTGTCCTAAACTAAATTCCAGAAAAACGAAACTCCTAACAATGGACCTCAGAACCAAAATGTAGAGCAGTGACCGAAACTCCTGGTCCAGGGAACCGAAATGTCGCAAACTGTCCTAAACTAATGATCAACAGAACCGAAATGCAGATCACTGTCCTAAACTTATGGCCCAGAAAACCGAAATGTGGAACACTGTCTTTAACTAATGTCCAGAGAAGCGAAACGTACAGCGCTGTCCTAAACAAACGTCCAGAGAACCGAAACATAGTGGCCTGTCCTAAACTAATGTCCAGAGAACCACAACATAGAGCACTGTGTTAAACTAATGTTCCAGAGAACCAAACATAGAGGAGTGACCTAAACAAATGGTTCAGAG
>JAHWFP010205985.1:0-10316 GCA_023313725.1 Lithobius niger | reverse complement strand
GGGGGGGGGGACTAAGGAGATCGAGTAGCCTACTGTAGCGGTATCCCCTACCCACTTCACCCTTAAGGGCGAAAGACGAGGGCAGTCGAGCAAAAGGTGGCAACAGACTCCCAAATCACCCCACACCTTCAAGTTGAGAAGATACTAGATAGCCTCTCAGTTGCTCGTAGGTGACACCATCAACACCTGGTGCCTCCTGACGACCTGTCTCCTGACGAGCTGCCTCCAGAGCAGTCCCCAGTTCTTGGCTAGAGAACAAAAGACCAAAGGAGCCATTCTCACGACCAGGAGATGAGGCTGTTGGGCAGACTGTGGTGCCCAACAGGACTAGAGTAGACTGCTGTAAAATTGCAAATCCATGGCACGTGCCAAGTCTCGACCCCGAAGAACTTCTCATTTAGAAGGGCAAAAGACCCAAGCCCCAAGACTAATCCTATCTGTCTCCTCTCTGGATCCTAGAACCTCCATACTGTAGGTGGAGAAATCCATCTTACACAAGCAAGACAAAAAAAACTTGCTTGCTCTGACGTACTGTTCGTTTTGCCACTGACACTGTTTCCAGATAAAAAGGACAGCACTCAACACAGGACCACCATTTGAATCTGCGTAAGGCTCTCCTTCTTTCACACAGCGCCTTTCCCATTCCTCTGTTCACCAATCCGGATAACCGTGTTCTGGGTGCCTTACACTTGCAGGTTCTACTAAGGACCACTAAGACAAAAAAAACAAAAACAACAACGCTGTAGTGACGCCTCCTTAGGAAGCCACCCTCAAGAAGCGTCCCTCCACTTGAAACATTTCCAGTGTCCCCACCAAATAATCCACTAAGCACTAAAGAGATTTGTAGATGATCGCTTCCTCTCGCATTGTCCGACAGAACCCACTGACAGACAAGACGCACTGGAATGTGCAAACGGCCAAGTCCAGGGCCAATTACTAGTGGAAACGACCATACCATCATGCAAAAGTTCGTGAGCCATCACTTAGAACCCCTAAATCTATACCTACCAAAGAATGTGCTGTGATGGATCCTTGTTTGTTCTGATGCAGGCTTCCCCACAAACCATGGTGGGCATTGAAATTCCCACAGAGTACCACTGGCTGCAAAATCTCACCTAGCCAAGACTTCCAGTTTCTAGACGACTAGTTAGAAATTCCATACATTACAACCTCAGACCGCAATTCCACACAGCCAATAAACCAGCACAGCACAGAAGCAGCAGCAAATAATGCGGCATGACTGATTCGTGTACTGCTGATGATAACCCTGCTCCACTTCCGACTTGGTACATACTGAAACCAGGAATGGGGAACATCAAGGCCCAGTCTCGTTTCTCTCACTCCCAAAATAGGAAAATGCAATACCAGGGATGACACTTCACTAACGTTGCCCCTCAGACCGCACACAATCCAGAAGCAGAAGTTACACACAAGGCTAGCCATCACAACCAGGAGATCCCAATCCCCCTCCCCAACAGAGTCAGCCCATGATGGTTCACTAACTTCAAGGGAGATTTGGGTATCCTCAGAACTAGAAAATGCCTGGGAATGGTTACTTTCCTCAACTAACTCATCATCAAATCCAATGACCAGCACGTAGTACTTTGAACCAGCGCACACGGGTCAATTACCCGACACAGGTAGCCATTTTTGTTGTGGGTCCCAAAAGAAAATAGGGATCTTTACTTCAAGGGATGCATGCACAATTTCATATACGTTGTTCGCCCACAAGGGACCCAAAGCCACAACATCACTCAACGAAATTGTTTCTTCTAGTACTTCCCTGAAGTGTTCCTTCAGAAAAGGTCTGCCCACTGCATCGCACATTCCAGTCACTGATTTCTTCATGTCCTTTTTATTACGGCCTCCCTTGTAAATACACTGCAACCAGTCATAGTAACCACTTCCACTGCTGACCTCATCAACACATCATCACCCTATGTTACTGCATCACTAAATCCGTTACACCACATCACCAGAATCATTACTTTCAGAGGCAAACTTGACGTGACAACCATCTCCATGTCTACTTTACAACAATTTAGAAACTATGTTACAGTGATGAAATAACATTATTAAAACACAAGTGGGTATTTCTACCAAAACCAACCTTCTACCTGCAGACATGGTTCGTTGCAATACTTTGCAATACATTACGGCCGTATGAAGTCAAAAACTGAGTGAGTTAATGGAGATAGATAATTTGGTTGCCTACTTTAAAGCTGCCATCAGAGCCTTGACCAAAGCATCACCGACTATATTTTGAGAAAGCCATTTCAACAGGCAACTCAATACATGCAGTACAAAAAAGTGGGTTGTCGAAATTTTCCAAAAGCCATCCACCTGGGCAGCGATCACTATCGAGTTAAGTGTGACATTGCGACGAGAATGTTGAAAGGTTTATTATGGCTCAGTTGGGTGTCTTAAAATGCTTTAGATTCCGCTAACCCACTTGGTAACTCACCTCACGTCCTGTACTTCCCTCCTCTCTTCTCTTCTCTCCTTCTTACAGTTTTGCTAGCGGCTTACATAATTTTCGCCACGCAAACATTTTTTAATAGCAAAAATTTACAGCTCGGGTTGGTCGTTGCAGAGTTAGTCGCGCTGTTGTCTTGGTGGGAAGAGAAGAGTTGGGAAGGAACTCATGGACACCAAATACATCGGTTTCAATTCCCTAATACAATCAATGACAGGATGCTAGAATGAAATACCTCCGTTGAATTACGTTATATTTTATTCTGTTGCAGATACGCGACGACGTGGTAAATGCATTCGACGAATGTAAAAACAAAAAGGCGGCTGGTGGATCTCACGGAGAACAGGTATGGCTATTTTTAAAATTAGTAAAAAAAAAAAAGACGTGAAGCCTCAAACAGTTGGTGTAGGAGTTGAATTTATTAATCAGTAGTCTTCAACCATTAACGTGAAAGACATGACATGCTTGCTTTTAAAGGGGGATTGCCACCAAATGATATGCTGCAGCATTTACAGCCATTTGCCGCTATCTAATTCTGTCTAGCCCTTAATTTTCAACAGGCGAAGGAACACACAAATAAATTTCTTTTCCCAAGACAAACAAGCCACGTGCCTCCATAATTACTGAGTGCAAAGTTGGTGCGTCTACGTACACCAGGAAGCGTCCAGTAAAGTTAAGCCTAACGACCTCACGGCCGCTTTTTTCTATATATCGACCGTTTTGAAACGCAGATTTTGAATCGCTAGATGGGCGCCATCTAGTGACTGTGATATCGTTAACCGTGACCGCTTGCTCCCTGGTTCACGAGGACGCACCAACTTTACACTCAGTCATTACGGAGGCACGTGGCTCGTTTGTTGTGTGAAAAGAAATTTCTTTGCGCATTCCTTCGCTTGTTGAAATCAAGTGCTACATAGAACTAAATAACGGTAGACCGTTCTAGATTCTGCATCCTGTCATTCGGTGAGCAAGCACGTTTAAGACTGCTGTCTTAAATGTCAGATGATCATTTACAGCGTGATCATTTATTCATTCGTGATCATTCGTGATCATTCATTCATTCATTTACAGCGTGATCGTTCATTCCAACTCTTTCAACAGCTAGGTATCCTGCCAGTCTGCCATCTGTATGTTTACAGAATCTTAATTAACTTCCGCAGAATAAATAAATATGCTACAACTCGTGCTACAACTCGTTCACGAGGAGTGAATCTAATAATTTTGTCATTCAGCCTAAAGTTACAAAAGAAAAACTGCATAAATGCAGCTACTACCTTGGAAGCAAATTTTACGATAATATACCCAACTACATAAAAGATAGTACTGAAATTCATCGTTTCCAGAAATACCTGTTTCGGTGGCTACTGGATATCAGTACTGAGGCCCTTGAAAATTTATTTAAAGTTATAAGCTGAAAAATAAAGAGTGTAGAAAGGACGAGGAAAGTTTGACTTGAATCGACGATGTGTTTTCGTTTACTCCGCATCGTTATAAAAGATAACGAAGGTGAAAAGACTGTCCGGAAATAACACACAGTACGGTTAACCACCTTCCCCTTTAATTAGGTTAAAAAGTAGAAATTCAACCATTGCATCCAAAATCTTAATAGGTTATGTTTTCACCTTGAAATCACAAAAGCAGTGAATATGGCATGGCCGCCATTTTGCTTTTTTTTTCTACTGTGCAAGAATGCATCAAAACTGAATTTAAAATGTTTTAATGGTTCACCCGTTGGATTTTTTTTTTTAGAGTTTTCTAGGCCTACTGAGCTTTTGGTCCACATTTCTATAAAAAAAAATCAACTTATTAGTAATCTACATAATTAAAAATTTAAGATGACCGTTGTACTACTAATAAAAATGTCAAATATCCACGATAAAAACTTTAAGATGGTTATTTACTGCTTTTTTTTAATTAATAAATTCCTGGTATCTATGATCAGAAATTAGGATGGCCGCCGTTGTAGCATTTTTTTTGAAAGTAATACCTTTTAAGTTTCTACGATACAAATTTAAAATCTACACCATTTTTAATCAATGAATTTCAAGTGTACACGATGAAAATTTATAATGGCCATCGTAGCATTCTTTTAACTATAAATTTCAAGCGCCAATGCTAAAAATCAAAATGACCGTCGGAGCAGGCATGTTTTAATTTGAAAATTTCAAGTGTCCATGATGAAAATACTATAAGATCGTTGTTATAATCTTTTGTTTACGTCAATAAATTTCAAGCGTTCATGATAGTTAAGATTGCCTTTACTGCATTTTTTAAATAAAAAAATGTAGAGCATCTATGATAAAAATGTGGGATGGACCAAAAAGCGTGTTTTTTTTTTAGTTTGAAAATTGCATGTTTGCGATAATGTTTAGATGGCCGTTACAGCATTTACGTGCATTTGAGCATTTCAAAGGTCCACGATAAAAAAAAATTAAAGATCCTTATTGTAGCATTTTTAATAGCAATGTTGAAGAAGACGCGCGGAACATATATACGAAGATATAATCTCTACAGGCGCACAGTCTTTCGTGTTGATTGGTATTTACTGAAAATTGGCGTTTGTCGTCGTGAAGTTGTTGTAAATTCTTTGTTTTCCCGACCGTGTCACCATCCTTTGAGAAGCGTTACGTGTCCTTCAGTATTTCTCCAGCCCTATACATGCCAAGAGTCTCCAGGGAAAAGTAATCGCTAATTCAATCGATGCGCTGGTAACTTTTTAACAGATTTTATGCGTTCCAATTTTTTTTCCAAATTACGTGCCTCGCTCGCGCTGCCGCGCTCGCTTCGGCTAAACATCTAACGTCAGAGACCGCAACAAAAACTTGTCCGGCCAGCGATAGTTTCCGGGTTTCTTGTTGTCGACTTCCGGGTTTCTTGTTGTAGTCAGGGTTTCTTGTTGTCGACTCCACCACAATGGCGGACAGGCGACGCATCCCCAGCGATGAAAACACTCCAGAAAAAAAAAAAGAATTTGCACGCTTTATTAACAATCTAAATGAAAACAAATTATAACACATGCAACGATAAACCCCGATTGTTGTCAAACGGTAAGAATTAACGGCGGTAGAGATATTTTCGCACTCCGCGTGTCATCTTCAACATTTTCTTTTTTATTAATAAACTTCAAGTGACCATGACAAAAATATAAGACATACTTTTTTGTTAATTTGAAAATTTTAAATGCTCACGATAAAAATACATAGCATTTAAAAAAAAAATTAAAAATGTTAAGTATAACCTATTCATGATTTGTTTTTGTATGAAGAAAAAAAAAGCGTGCTAAAAGATTTCGCTTCCAAAAGAGTTTGGATGTAAAATCGGAATACATTAGAAGAAAAGGTGAAGTCCCGTTTCGCCAAAGTCCGTTTCGCTAGATCCCGTTTTCCCAAAAAGCAAGCAGATTAAAAGCTTTTGCCTGAAGGGCAAATCTCATTTCACAAAATTCCGTTACTCCAAATCTGATTTAACAAAATTTTAGGTGCACGAAATTTAATACCTTATTCCTATGTAATGATTTCCCGTATCGCAGAATCCCGTTTCGCAGAATGAAAATATCTTTGAAAATTTAACATTGAGAAGTTAAAGATGCATTCCTCATTGGAAGAAAAGTGTGATTGGTTGCGGTTTCTGATGTTATATGTTTAGCAGCAGTGAGCGCGGTAGTGCGAGCGAGGCATGTAATTTGGGGAAAAAATTATTATGCGCGACGGGACGTGACCTACTTTATTTCGCTATGTATTTTATTACTTTTAGTATTTTCTTTTGTGTATGTACACACTGTTTGTGTGTTGTCTATACATATTTGACCATTACGCAGGAACAATGTATTAAATTTCGCGTGCCTAAAATTTCATGAACGGGATTTGGCGAAACGGGACGTGACCAAAGTAAAAAAGGAAAACAAAGAGGAAACAGGTGTGGGTATCACATCTTTCAATCATTGAAGACCATTGATACACAAATTCAATCAATACCAGTCTTCACGGCCTTTTAAACTTATTTTATTATTAATATTACTTTTTTTCTTTAACATTCTTGATTTTTCGTATAGTTGCAGAATACTGCTGTGATGGAGTGCTTTAGCACAAAGTTAAATGAAGTTTGTGGGCTAGCAAAGAAGGAATTATAAAGCAAGGCAAACTTCACTCAGAACAGCTGGTAAGTAAAGAAAAAAATACTAAACGAAGGCGGGCTCCTTTAAATTTGGTTCAGCTGCACGGAATTTTTATTTTAAAATACTTTTTAAAAGGACATACCTTCTCACTATAGTCGACCATCCTGCACGAAATATCTTTTGCATCATTTACACAGATTAGAGTGAATGTAGCAAACTCACGAGGGGAAAAATAGGAAATGAGTGCCTTTGCAACATTTAAGTGCGCCTGAAGCATTGCTGCAAAACTGGGTCTTACAGGGAAGCCAACTGGGAGGGATGGACCTTTAATATTACAGTGTACGCTAGTATTCTAGTAAATTACGAGGCAGGGTCGCCTGATTCGTTCAAGAGCCCTTTAGATTTAGCATGACTCCAGTCACCCCCGGCATATTTGGGAAGAGAAGGATTATGTGATTCGTCGTGCTCTTATCGATTGTGGCATGTTAAAGATCCTACTAATTTACGATTGGACTTACCTAGCAAAATTGTCCCTTCTCCTTCTGGCGCCACGGCTTTGGGTGAGAGGGAGACAACCTTCCAAACTGAATTCTAGTATATCGATTTAGTGCAATTTTAGACCAGTATTCTACTGAGTAGCGTTCCCAGACCCCCGAATAGCCAGGGGCAATTTTTAGTAAGTGTTTACTCTTTTGTCTCCCCCCCACCCTTTCTTAGCGTGCTTTTTCGCCCTTTTAGGCGTTTTTGGTTAAAAATATCATCGATCTATATATATATTTCGCTTAGGAGCAGAATTAAATTGTGAGCAAACTTTATGAAGGCATTGTTAGGGAGGATTAAACAAACAAAAGCTTCAAAAATCAGCAAGAGAGGCGAGCGGCGGGCTCATTCGTCGCAAAGTAGCAAAGCAAAAGAGCGAGCGGCCGACAATGCGAACGGATATGCGCTCTAACAATTAGAAACAAACACAACATTGCTTCAATGATGCTGACTATTACAGCCGAGTTGAAGCAGCTAGACCGGCGTATGTTACGCCGGGGTACAATTAGTAAAGTTTAGTTTGAAAGTTGGAAGACATCGTAATTTCTTTCACTCACCACGCACAATTTCTAAGTCAAAGATACTCTTCATTATCTTTTTTTTCAGCGGTTTTAGGCCGTTTTCAAGCCTTCAAGCCCTAGTCTCAGGCACCATCACACCAGCAAAATGAGTGCACGAAGGCCATTTTTAAACAAAAAGGGCATTTCGCGAAAAGGGCAGGGCCAAAGGGCAGAGACAATGCCTCCCCCCCCCCCTCGTGCAATCCACTGATTCTACTGTATTCTAGGACATTCAGTTACATTTTTAAAAGTATTTTTCAATAAAATTCTTTAGGCTACTACATTTTTTTGAAAAAGTAATGCTTTTTTTTATTTTCTTTACACCTGTGCTCAAAAAGAATTGGGCGTAGTAGTCACAGGAGACTGGTAGTTAGAAGATTTTAAACACCCCTCCTCCCCACTAAGCGAAACAAATGTATCGTGTTTACTAATAAGTTGGGTGTTAAAGGTACGTACATTCTGCTTGCCTTATAACAGCCACGCGCAGATCGCCACCGCGCATGTTACCATCGCACCGTTTCGCGGGACTCGGTGTAGTAATACAGGGCCAACTGAGATAGTATCTGCGAGTCTCACAGCGAGGAACGCAGTTCTATCTTAGTTGGCCTTGCCCGTAGTAGACGAAACGGCATGAACACAAACATTGTATTTTCGTATTTTAACATCATACTTTACAATTTTTTTTAGCTTGTATCTTATAATTTTTCTCCGGCGATCTATTGGCGTAAATAATTTTAACATTTAACAGAGACAATTTTTGTGTTTTTGATCTCATGGTAATTATTAGCCAACGATTAAAAAATCAGTACGTGCACACACACAGATGAAACGTCGTGGCTATCGTAAGCGCGTAAAGAATCATATAATCGCAAGAAGCTATTAAATTAGTTCCCAATATTTAACAAAAAGTCTCTTAGACGCCACATTTTAAAACGGATTTTTAGCAAGGGATTGACTGATGGTAAGTAAATAGAACTTTGAGGCCATACTTGAGGTGAAAGATCGAGAGAATGGCGGTGGGAGGAATGTATCTTTAAGTAACTGATTACGAAAACGAAGACAAGTGAACTTTTTAAAAATAATTTTAAATATTAATTAATTTTAACAAAAAAACACTCTGCGATCTTCTAATACCCAAGTTGTATTTCAATTTTATTTTAGTTTTTCCATTATCCGTACAAACATACTTAAAAACGATAAAGATAGGCAAGATTGTGTCGAAAATTCTGAAAGTTATTCGCTACTATTTATCCGAGAGTAAATGAAACAATATTTTCCGTTATAGCAAAAATTCAGAGACTTTGATTTATTGGGTGAGCAAGGCGACCATTAGACACTCATGTCTTTCTGTACTATGTAAGAGGATGTGGATGTTTCTCGGCATTTAAAGAAAAATAACTACGACCTAAAAGGTTGAAACTCATTACAAAAGTAGGGGCGTACAACATCTCCAGTTCGCATTGTCCGGCTTTCATTAAAATGTGTAACTTTCCTGCCCATCTGATGCCTCAATACCCCCCATCTGATGAGGACTTTTACGACACTAAAGCTAAAGAATGGGACATGGCCTAATGGTTAGCACGATCATTTCATGTGCAAAAAGTCCCTGGTTCGATCCTCACCACAGCCACCCCTGGCATTTTCAGGAAAAAAAGGGCCCTGTGATGCCTCCTGCTCCTGTCGATTGTGGCACGTAAAAGAACCTCGAAATTTCAGATTGGAATTACCTAGCAAAATTGTCTCTATCTCCTTCTGGAGACATGGCTTCGGCTGGGAGCGCGGCAAAACTACATCTAAAGCTACAAGAAAAGTAAAATAAAACTTAAATTTTACCTGTAAAATGGAAATGCATGACAAAAAAGAAGGAAAAATAATACTGAATTTCACAGGAATTTATCAGTGATTCCATCGTAGGGTGACTCTAAACTAAAAACATTAATATTTTATGCAGCAAACAAAGGATATAGAACCCTGTGGATATCATCGTTATTATAAAGAAGATTTCTATTGCACACTGCCCTTAAAAATGAGTTACGAAAAACCTGAAGCGTAACTTAATACTTAGATTTTTCCTCCAATTATCATGTTTTTTAAATGTTATGCCAAAACTAGATCTTGTTTATTAATTAGTCTGGATGAGAATACTCCGGTATTTTGATAGTTTCTAATTATCATTACAGGTGTGACCAGAAGAAATCTCACACACACGCATTACTGACGTCTTCATCATAAGTTACCAGATATGAATTATGTAAAATATACATCATATCAGCATATATCGATATATTACTGAAACTCTTTGTAGAAGTTATCTACAATAAACAATTGATCATAAAGTCATTTAATTAAGTGACGATTTTATTTGCGCTTGCATTTGGCATTTATAGTTGTGACCGTTTTGTTTTATTTATGTTTCCCAATTTTCACCTTTTCCAACACTTCAAACTGCATCTAGAAACAAAAGTATGTAATGTAGGTGGCGTGGCGTGGCGTTCTACCTGGAGAACTGGGAAAATTCAGGGAATTTATGAAATCTGGAAAATTCAGCGAAAAATCAGGGAACTTGATCAACATATACTGAAAGTCAGGGAATTTCAACATTTTCCGGAAAGTTTTTTCCTCTATA
>JAHWFP010205984.1:0-11539 GCA_023313725.1 Lithobius niger | reverse complement strand
GAGAATGTGCAGCCAGCACTTACCGCAATCAACCTGTCAACCAGCAAACATTTTTATAAAGTGGATTTATGATCAATAACGATAAGCCTCCTTTCGCTCAACATAAAAATAAATATTTGAAGAACATAAAAATAAAAATGCGGCGCGTACTCAATACTCTTAATCCATATTTTAAAAATAGCCTACATTCTTCATGAATATCTTCTTTAACACCGGTTTTTATTTTTATTTTTTGTTTCTTTTTCAACTTTAAGTCACGAAACGATGCCAAATGTCAGTCGGCGGTATATAGACCTGGAAAAGGGCCAGCGGCCAAAACAGGGTGTATTCCCGTAACCTCGCTCGGCTGCTCTCTCTATTTATGCACCGCTATGACGAAGGAAGGAAAAAAAAATGGAAAAGTACAAAAAAAAAGATGAGACTGGGGAAAAAAATCGTCCCGTTCCATTTCATTTTTCAACCCATTGAGTCCCGACTCCCAATCTCAAAATGGGTTCACATTAAAACGTTTACATTAATTTCCCTGACTTTTCCCCGAATTTCCCTGACACACATTATCAAATTTCCCTGACTACACACAAAATCAGCCAAAGGTGATTTTTAAAATGTGGCAACATTCTTTAGGAAAATTTACTGATTCTTTAGCATAACATAACGTTGGGGCGTCGGACGAACGTCTAACTGGAAAATTGTCTAATGGGATAATTGTCTAATATCTGCAAAAATAAAAAGTCTGGAAAATCGTCTAAACGGAATATCGTCTAATGGAAAATCATCTAAACGGAATATCGTATAATGGATAATCGTATACTGGATAAACGTCAAACTGGATAAACATCTAACTGCGGTTTCTGATGTTATATGTATAGCCGCAGCGAGCGCGGTAGCGCGAGCGAGGCAGGGACATTAGACGATTGTCCATTATACGAATTTCCTGTTAGACGATTTTCCATTATACAAAAATCCAGTTAGACGATTTTCCGTTATACGAATTTCCTGTTAGACGACTTTCCGTTATACTGGTTTACGGTAGACGTTCTTCCAATTCTCCGACTTTCCAGTTAGACGATTATCCCTCACCCCCATAACGTTTACTGCTTCGCTACATTGAATAAGGAGCTTTATTAATCTTTAAAGGTACATTCCTCCCAGTTAGCTTTACTGTATGGCTCAGTTTTACAACATTGCATCAGACCGCCTGTAAATGTTGAAAAGACATTCGTTATTCTAGGTTATCCCACTTGAGAAACGGTTTTGCTTCATTCACTCTAAGTGCCGTACGTAAATGTTCCGTTCCGTTTACATTCCACACGCAATTAATTTCCCTGACCGTGCCAGAAATATTCCCCTGCTTCCCCTGACCGTTTCATTTCCCTGACATCCCCTGACTCTCCAGACTCTGTGAATTCTGTCAAAGCCACAACAAAATCAAACAAAAAGATCGTCAAATCGTAAAATGCTCACTCATTTGGCAGTGATTGAGATTGTCCTAGGTAAAGCTTTTACCTTACAATTTTTCCTTAGGCGACACTGGCCACTAAAATGATTTAGTTAAAGGGCAATTACATTCATTTTGACACGCATGTTTGAATTTTGGATCACTTACACAATAACTAAACACAAGAATTGCGGTAAGAATACGTTACTTACGTCCGATATAACAATTTAATTACTGCATCACCAAATCACGACACGGAGAATCGCCATTATTTTGCTGGAACGCTCAGAAATTAATGCCGAGAGACGGATCTCTTCGATTTCGACTCGCAGCCGATTGAGATAGCTGTATTGACTGTGAGGAGCTCAAGCGTCTGACGGCCTTAGCTGGCCGGCAGTGTAGTGGCCAGCTAAGGCCGTCAGACGCTTGAGCTTGAACTTGAGAAATTGACGCTTGAGCATTAATTTCTGAGTGTTCCAGCAAAACAATGGCGATCTCCGTGTCGTGTTTTGGTGATGCAGTAATTAAATTGTTATATCGGACGTACGTAACGTATTCTTACCGCAATTCTTGTGTCTAGTTATTGTGTAAGTGATCCAAAAGTCAAACATGCATGTCAAAATGGATGTAATTGCCCTTTAATTAGAAACTCTTCTATTTTTAGTCAACAAAACAGAAAATGTATATTGACAAACAATTGCGTCACCAGTTTACGTCATCCAAATAATAACTCGGCAAATAACCGAGTTGTGGAGAAGGTTATTATTATACGAGTGCGGGCTCAATGTTTGACGTCGAGTCGAGTTTCGAGTCACGAACGTGACGTTGTATAGGTTCTCATCATTAATTAATTACGTATATTTTTAGTTTTTTTTTTTAATGAATTTCTTTTGAGGCTTAAGTCAGCCGAAGCAATATAATGCTCGTGTGGCTGAACCGGCTCAATTTTGAACATTAACAGACTTGTTGAAGTAGAAGAACTATCTGGCAACGGGAGAAACCAACCCGGGAATTTGAACCGGAAACCTCCGATCATCGGACGGTAGGGGCCGAAAGATTGGCCAGATTTGGCCAGAATAGTTCCCATAGCCGCTGAAGGAGCCACACACTAATCCAATTAAATTAGTTTTTCCTGTATCAAAAACACTACACACGCCACAGGTGAACAAGAATGACATAAAAAATACTTTGTTGAAGCAGGTTTTTGGTTTTGGCCTTAGGGCTTCGTCGGGCAGATGACCGGGTGCGGTTAACGCTCGCTAAAAACCCTTTGATTTTGTATGTGCAATGCAGTTTACCGTGTAACTCTTCCTGCGACGGTCCAAGAATTTCGCCTCTAGGTGAACACAATCTACTTAGAACTAAGGCGGTGTCCGATTGCCTTCCAACCACTAACTTTCGTTCTTGATTAAAGGAAACATTCTTGGCAAATGCTATCGCAGCAGTGAAAAACAATATATTTCAAAATTTTAAAGCATTAAATCTATAGAATTTAGGTAAAGACAATTTTTGCTGCAATTTATCGAAGATAATAATGATTTTTTTTTTAAACTCGAAAAAGTTGGAGTAGAGTTTACACAATGACGTCAAACTGGGCTCGAAATTTCAAGTTTCCCACAACCTAATCTGCAGCCTTGTCTGGAGGGATACTTGCCCCCTACCCCCACCCCCCACCGCTAGCTACGGCCCTCATGACATGTCAATTTTAGGATTGAAAATGATGACAAACGGAGCGAACCATGAAAAATATTTTTATTATCATTATTATTATTTTTTTTTTGCATTTCTATTACGCAATAGCATTCCCGTTAACCCCACAATAACATAAGCAGGAAGTATGGACGAGTAAATTTAAAATTTCAAAACAGGCCTTGCTTGCTTGCACGTTACGTGTAGCCCATTAAATGCAAATGTCAACAATTTGTTAAGTTTTGGTGCAACGAAGCAGTTGAGGCTTTTACAGCTGGCTTTTATTAGTCAACATCAACAGCTTTAACGCTAAATTTGCGCATACGAAACAAGTAATATGTACTAGAAAAAGCCCGTCCTTGTGAACGTGTGATTTTTTTCTGTCATGCGTATGTCCTAGGGATAGTCCGATATTGACATCGGTATCGGTATAATCTGTATTTATCGGTAATTTTGCCATATCGGTATCGGACCAATATAAGGCTTCCGATACAGATATTTGTTATGCCAAGAAACACAACTGTCTTCCCTGAAAAACTGACACCAAGCGCGGCAAAAGGAACAGCCAAGTGAGAAAAGCACAGCCATTTGCTCAGTTTGTAATGAAAATGTACCACATGATAGTTCCGACGCTCTTAAGTTTTACAACGACCAACTCAAAATCTGACTGAGAAGATGGATGTACTGAAGCTATAAGTAGGAATAAGAGTAAAAATACTGTCATTGCTGCACAGAACTTCTTGGATAAACTCAGTAGTTGGAACCCAAAACAAGAAACTGAAGTTGCATTTGTATGGAAATTAAACTTTTAGTGGTGTTTTCTTTTTTTTTTAATTATCGGTATCGACATCGGCATCGGATCGGTCGGTCGGTTTACCCTTCATCGGTATCGGTCGGATCGGTAAAGTCATATCGGCCGATCCCTAGTATGGCATGCATGTGTCATCAAAGTAAGAGTCTTTAATCACTATTTTGCGTATAATGGCTAACAAATGGCGATTTTGGTTCATTTCGTTCACTCAATCAGCACGTCTCCCCTACCATCACAAAACCTTCTTCTCTCTTCCCTTCAGTGACAGCATGGTGACACCGAATTTCTATAACGGAGACTGTGAACAATTGCCTTATTTCGAGTTTGGCATTCTGCCGCCCGTCTCTCATGTGTATGTTAGGGATCGGCCGATATAACTTCTTACCGATCCGATACCGATGAAGGGTAAACCGAACCCATCCGACCGATCTTACCGATGCCGATACCGATAATAATAATAAAAAATAATTAAAAAAAACACCACTAAAAGTTTAATGTCCTTACAAATGCAACTTCTGTTTCTTGTTTTGCGTGGGTTCCAACTGCTGAGATTATCCAAAACGTTCTGTACAGCAATAACAGTATTTTTACTTTTATTGCTACTTATAGCTTCAGTACATTCATCTTCTCAGTCAGATTTTGAGATGGTCGTTGTAAGACTTAGGAGCGTCGGAACTATCATGCGGTACACTTTCATTACAAACTAAGCAAATGGCTTTGCGTTTCTCACTTGGTTGTTGCTTTTGCCGTGCTAGGTGTCAAGTTTTGCAGGGAAGACTATTTTGTTTCTTGCCGTAATGAATATCTGTATCGGTAGCCTTACAGAGGTCCAATACAGGGAAAAAAACGATAAATACAGATTGTACCGATACCGATATCAATATCGGCTATCCCTAGCGTATGTCCATGCTTCATCAAAACTAAGTTTCTTTAATCACAATTTTGCGAATACTGGCTGACAAACGCTGATTTTCGTTCGCTTAGCTCACTCAATCAGCGCATCTCCCGTACTGTAAAAAAAAAGGGTTATATGATTGAAGTTGTACTTTACTTGTTAAAACGTATAACGGATAAAAATTGATGATTTTTAATTTAAATATCTACAATTGAGAAAATTGCATCTGCTTAAGTGCTGTTGTGATTTACAACTTTTTTTGTGTGTTCGTAAAGCACAACAGCACTTAAACAGATGGAATTTTCTCAATTGTACATTTGATTATTTAAATTAAAAATCATCAATTTTTATTCGTGTACATTTTGATAAGTAAAAGTGAAACGTCAATCATGTAACCCTTTTTTATGGCACACTTGACGTTTTTGTTTGTAACATATATAGTTATACCACAGCAATGACGTCACGCTACCTCAACGCCATACTAAATTTCAATAGGTTAAACCCTGTTAACCGTGACCGGAAGTGTGCGTCACCGCAAAAAGTGTGGGTTATCATGTTAACCCACACTTTTGACAGCTTCCGAACAGCTTCGAAAACACGAGCGAGCTTACCAGCCAAACGACGAGTCTGTCTAACTCCCACCCCCCTCCCTTCACAAACTTGAGCCAAAAGACTCGTCCGTCTAACAACACCCACTTCCCCCTTCACAAACTAAAATGGAACGACCTTCATTCATATCGACATACAGATTACCGTATTTCTTGAAGGAATTTTCACAAACACGTTTTAATTAAATACGAGTTAGCCTGACGTCCGTGCCGTGGTATAAATTAGTTATTGGTAAGAAACTCACGGTTGCGGAGTATTATACGGCTGCTGCGACGATTGGGCCGCCTTGTGATGACAGCTACGGTCGTAAACAGTGAAATTCTCACCAATAACTATTACTATATTTCAACTTAAATTCAATAAAATCAATTAACTTTAAGTGATCAACTGCCATGAATAGGCCTAAACGTAGGTGTCTAACATCCAGCAGAATGGACCCTCATACAAATAGTAGTTTCTGCTTTTAAGCTTGCTGAAGTAGTATGGTTTTGAGCTTGTTAGTAGACCACCAGCATGGTGCCTATAGGGCAGTGACACGACGTAATATTATTGTGTATAACTCTATACTGGAGCCTTAATGGGTTAGCTGCAAGGGGTACTGCAGAGAGACACAGAAGGGCGTCATACTGAAGCCGATGCTGTGAAGAGTGACTTCTTAGGCCTAAAACGCGCGATTTTTGTTGTTGGAGAAAACAACGTTATTTTAAGCCTAAGAAATCCGCTCTTCCGTTGTTTTTCCCTCCATTTTTATGTAGTGCACCTTGTAGTTATGCCCTCCAAAACCCATACTGGTGCCAATATGGCGGCAAATGTCACTGCTCTATACTCTCATCCACAAGAGTGTTCTCTACTGACGAACCCAAACTAGGGCGAAACAGCCTGTCTACAGATCTCTGTGGGTGAGAACAGGTTGATTTTAAATTCAGATGGACACTGCGAGGCACGGAATTTCCCTTTAACACTTTTATTCCTGCTCGTTATGACAGAACCGAGGATGCAGAACGTAATAATACGGTTACACCACAGCGATAAAACTTCTCAAACAAGCAAATCCTTTCTGCACACTACATAAAATTCATCCAGCCGAAATTGACGAGGAGCAAGCCAATATAAAAGTCCATCATCGCCGGCCTCCCCCCCCCCCCTACCTCCAAACCCCACGACATAAAAGGGTTTATCCCTAGTTTTGTGCCACGAGCGAACAAATTCACTAATCATAATCAATAAACCAAGCCAACGATTTTAACGAGAAGAAAATGTGCTATGTCATGGCCATGCCAGTAATCAGAAATGGTCTTTAGCATTTACTACCACAACGATCGGAACACACATGCGTTAATTGAGGGGTTCCGGGTTGGTTGTGGATGTGGACGCGGTTGAGTAAAAATGGAAGGGGGGGGGTGTGGCCGGCGGCTGTGAGAGGTGGCATTAAAGGATGACGCACCAGTTTTAAAATGACTCTTGTTGAGGCTAAAATAATGCATTTAGTAAAATAAAGAACCCAAAAATGGATCAACAATGACAGCCATTTTGCTGCTGGAGTATGGGTGTGTCGCTCCCAACCCCCCACTCCCGGATGACGGTATTGCGTGTACTTAGATAATTGTTGAAAATTCGATGTTTGAGGGGAAGCGTATATAAAACTAAGTCGGTGTATGCCTTTTAAAAGTATGTAACGGCGCGTGCCTCATCAACCAACATTATATAGGTGGAGCCACCGTTGTCACGTATTATTTTGTTTTATAGAGCACTAACGCGCATGCTTAAGGTAAGTAAAGCAGTAATCATACACAGCTTGTCGTTGTACTAAGCTGCTCGGGTAATTCTTTATTATTTAACCGTAAGGTGGACGGACGAGTATGGTTCCACCTTACATTTGGCGCCCGAACAGGGACCCAACCCCAGGACCCTGAACCCTGGGTCCGTAAGGTGGACGGACGAGTATAGTTCCACCTTACATTTGGCGCCCCAACAGGGACCCAACCCCAGGACCCTGAACCCTGGGTCCGTAAGGTGGACGGACGAGTAGGGTTGTACAGTACCTTACAAGTAAGTATACGTGAACAGAGTGATCCCTTAAGAAAAACACACGATCTGCAATTTTTCCAAAATTTTCGTACGTTCTGTTTAAAAGTAAATAAAAACAGGCCAAGGGACCAATTTTTTTGGATCCACAGTCCTACATCCTAGAAAAAAAATATAAGAAAACATTTGTTTTTAGTTTTAACTTCTACCTTTAAGTGGAAGAGTAAAAAACTTATCATATTTTATTTCTAAATTGTTATCAGTTCGAGGGCCTAGCTACTACTTAAAATTTGCAACCACCAGGGTCATCATGCGTTCCCCTCCACTCCCCACCCCTCTCCCCCATCAAGTTTTCATTGGAACAGAAGACGGACTAAAGAACACTCTTTTCTTTAATCTGTGGGACGGAATTTGACGACAAAAGTGTCTGCAAAGTCCCGAATTGAGGACAAAAGCGACTGTAAGTCCCACATCAAACTTTAACGTTCCGAATTTTGTTAACTAGGGTATCTTTAAAGTGGCATTATCACCGATTGAAAAGCGAACGAAAATACCATAGCGCCATCTAGCGGTAGTGATATTGACTTACGACGACTTTCCTCATCCTCTATCCCCTTCTTATTTGCGATTTACGCTTGCTGCAGTGAAGTACGATTCTGGTTTTCCGCAATGCTAAATAGTTTTGTTATTTGTAGCCAAATGACTGGACAAAAAAAAAATGCGACTAAAGTCGGTTTACCGGTCAGGCAAGGTACCTTTTTTTATTCCGGGGGCAAGAAAGCTCGTTTAGGAGGGTGGGTAGTTCAAATTTCAAGGTCGTAAGAGGGAGAGCGTTCATTCTGCGCTCTAGGGAAGGTGGAGGGACTGAGGGCACCAACGGAGGAGGGCTCTTGGCCCACTTGCGGTGCTTGGAAGTGCTGAACGCTGTAACCGCAATGGAAAAGTACTGAGGTATAGGTAACAACGAGGGGGGTTCTCCATGAAATAGGTGCGGATGATGAATTTTGGTTTCGCAGAATAATTCACTACGCAATAAAACAAATGCTGCGAGGTGAGGAAGACGATAAAAACAAAGGAAGCCCGACAACTTGCCCTCGACAAATTCAATCCTAATTTTCGGGTATAATGTGGTTCATTTTCGGCGGTTTTCTTTCTTAACTCATGGGAAAAATTAACGATGCGTAGACAACCAGCTCACACGGCGAAAAAAGGGCGGTTTCTGCGCAATGTTCATTGATTTGAATTGATTCTTTATTGAGCCTATAAGAAGCCTATATGCTACCACCCGGACCACTGCACTGTGACTGAGGTTGGCGCTAATGACCAAGCTGTCGACGCGCCATTAAGCCTCAATTCTCCCCCCCCCCCCCATACGCTACTCGCACATAGTGAAAACTACGTAACGCTTCATTTTCACCAAGATTCAACAATATTTGACAAATCCAACATTAGCTAAGATCGAAAACCAGTGTTGAATAAAGTGTTGGGAAAGTTGTCTGGCTTGCTTTGATCGAAACTTGACACGTGTACCGTTTTACCACGCATGTTTCGGGAACTGAAGGGCTCGACGTGACATAAAATTCATGAAATTCTTTGATTTTAACAGAATCTCATAATATTTTGTTTGTGTCATAAATATAAAAACCCTTAATCTATGGGTGGGGGGTGGGGGGCCATGTCCCACTTAACTGTCGGACCTCCTCCCTTCCTGTCAATGTTCAGTGGTTGTTTGGTTTTTTATTTATAACAATGAAACTAGCGATATCGTTAATTCGCTTCGCTTACTCCATTGGCGTCGACCCATGCTTCATGTAATTTCTTTGATTCCAAGAGCATCACAAAATCGATGTAGCCTACTGATTATTTCGACGCAAACTAAATGCAATTGTTGCTCACAGTTCGTTCATCACATTCCTCAGCACGTCAGCATTTCATATCATTCAAAATGTACGATTTGGTTGTTTGTGCGTTTGTACGTTCTCTTTGCTCGCTCAATCCCCGCGCTTCAGAAACACGAATGGTTGACGCCCTTTTAAAACCAGGTCTATGGGTCTGATGTTTGCATGCATAAAGTTAGTTGGTCAACACAAAACCAATTTTAAGATCTATATGTAGTATGATGCAAGATACGCAATCCTCTGAAGTTATTTTTTTGTGTGCATCGTTTCCCAGATGATCCCAGTACGCAACTAATAGCTCCGTCGTCTCGCTTCGCTCAAGGAGGTTTGCAGGAACGAACTATGACGTCATGAGCAAACATCACGAGAACGAAAAAAAACTTTGGTGTTATTTTTTCTGGGTTTTTCTCGTATTTGAGGGTCATAATATCAAGTTACAGCGATGAAAATAGGCCTATACTGAGCGCAATTTAATTATCTTTCGTTTGGTCCTACTCCCATCTTGTATGGTAACTTGGTTCCAGAGGAATAGAGATACAAACACCCACGCACATCATACGTTTTTAATGATGTAGACTAGCCACATCGCTCACTTCGCTCGAAGCGGTTCCTTATTGGTGCACCTCTTTAAATAAGATTTAAATGGTTATTATTTTGTCACCATGATGAGAACAACCAGTTATTAACTGATTGACTTGTTGCGTGTTGGTTTACTGCCGCCTAACCATTGGTAATGGACGTTCCCGAAAAGCACGAAAAAAAATTTGGTCAGTAACCGTTGACGTCACGTATTGTTACGTGATTGTTGCTGATTGTTGAAAACGGTTATTTTTTGTTAATTTTGGGGCAATTAGGACCTAAATTTACGTTTAAGAGAAATTTCCTTTCTTCCAAACCCTTTCTCCAATTTTTGAGGCCACTAATTCAAGAGGAGTAGAAGGGCACACATATAAATAAATAAATAAGCACACTGAACGAATTATGTTAGATGGCCTGTATTTATGATGAACTAGACTTTTTGTTCACCCTGCATAACGTTTAATTGGTATTACCGCTTATGTGTGGTATTACGATAAACCATGCGTGGAAAATTGTAATGCTGCGGTTTTATCTTTATCATTTTATTATGGTGCCGACAGTTTCGTGGATGCAAATTCTAGTAAGTAGTTGAACGCATGCTCGGAAAAATTAAAATTCACTATACTGTAAGTCTTCAAACAAAATTTCTAGTGCTGCAAAGAGGGTCGCAAAGGGTGGCTGGCTGCAGACCAAAATCGACAAAACGTCTCACGACAGGACATTTTGTCGAAACCTGTCCCAGTATGCTGCAGACGTGTCCTAAACCATAGAAATGAGCTGAGCGTCACACACCGGATGCGACGTTGTCACGAGACGTCTCACGACAACAAAACGAAGCTCCTAGTTACGTGTGACGGGGGTCTCTCCACCAGATGCGACGTCTCGCGACGTTTCGTCTTGCAACGATATTTTGTCGATTGTGGTGTGCGGCCACCCTTAGTTGCTCAGAAAACAACCACCACGTGCCCTGGTGGCAGAAATCACAGTTGCGAGGTGCGGTAAACGATATTGGAACTAAATTCTTTGGGTCGCTAATGATTTGTAAGGTTTTGACAGAATAAAAGCACTAAAAGTAGTTAACGTTTTAAAAAGCCAGCAAGTGCACATGTATACAATAAAATGCGACGTTTCGGGATTTATCATCCCGTTGTAAGGTTTTGTCACGACCATTTAGGAGCGTTTTAATCGGTTGATTGATACGAGGTGTTTCCAAGTACATGGAGGGCACCAACAGCTACCACTTAAAACAAAAATAGACCGACGTACAGTTGGAGGTTTTGTAGTTAGGGCGACGAATGACTATATGGTGTCTCTGAAAGAATCTTGGGCCTATGGACTAAAAAACAAGAAACAATTTAATGAAATTTTTTTTAGCGAAACGATTTGTTTAGCACCGTAAAACTGGACAGGCGCAAACACCATATTCTGATCGAGTGTTTGTGAAATATTCCAAATACCGCTTATACGACAAGTTTTCAATGAAATACTTTTCCTATGTGCAGACCCAAGGCTTACAAAAGTGACGTATGGAGCGTATAACCCATAGGCCTACACCACAAAAGCCTTACTTTCGTTTCTCTATCAATCTATCTCTC
>JAHWFP010205981.1:0-10241 GCA_023313725.1 Lithobius niger | reverse complement strand
GGGAGATCGCTTCGTTTGAACGGTAACGAAATTTTTACTTAGACCCGCTTGCTTCTCCCTTTTACGATGGCAGTAAAAGCCGTTCAAGAATACGATTACGGCCCAATGACCATTAGCAGTTGGGGCCGGAAATCTTTGGCAAACGGATGCACGTGTGCAATTGACACGCCATAGCCCTTCTCCCCACACGTATAATTAAAAGTGGTGCCGTAGAACGGAACTGGTGTTGAGAGGTGTGTACTTTTCTACATGGTAATAACACAAACAAATAAAAACCACTCGAGCGTATTTCGTTGAATGTTTTGGGGAGGTTCTGAAATTAAGTTTGGGAGTTTAGGTTCGTCGAACGAAAAGAGTCGAGGTTTTTCTGAAACTTCAACTTACAAGTCATTTTCTTTAGTGAGTTTATTTTCTGCAACCTGTTTCTAAATAAGTTTCTGCAACCCACTTATAAAAATATAAGCGCCGATATTACAAATGCTTCCGGTTGCACGAATGACCAGAAGCAGCTTAACGGCTCAAATGGTGTTGAATAATTTACCAATGGACTTGGTTGATGTGATGTAGGGTGAAACCATTTACTGAACACGGGTTTTATTTAGGAAAATCATCCAGGCGTCGAGCTTCAACCTCAGTATTGTGTTTCTTCTTCTATAAATACCGCTAATATTGATGAAGTCTGCACAATGCCCTGGTGGGCAATATACCCTAGTGATCCATTAGCACCTTTCCTTGCTACTTTCTGCAAGGGATTGTCTGGTTAGAGGACATTAAAAACTGGTCATGATACCTACTTTTTTTTTGGTAAATATTTTAAAAGTGGTAACCATTCTCAAACTATTCATTACTCGCTAGAACATGTTCTTGAACAAGCGTCAAGGCTAGCACTCGAAGCTGTGGAGGCACACAACGCGGACAAGGCGTAAGGCAAACACCTTGTTGAAACAGGGCACCGTCCAGACTTCCACTCAACATCAGTGGTGTTAAAAAAAAAAACAACGCTGAGGTTGAAGCTATAGGCCTGGATCATTATCCTAAATATACCAGTGCTCTTAATTTAATTACGGACGACTTGGCTGGTTTGTATAAAAAAAAAAAATTACAGTAATTCTGTATTTTTTTTTTATACAAACCAGCCCGGTCGCCCATAATTAAATTATGAGCACAGGTTTGTTTAGGACAATGACCCAGGCCTAGAGTTTCAACCTCAGCGGTTTTTTTTCTTCAAACACCACTGATGTTGAGTGGAAGTCAGGACGGTGCCCGCAACGTGGACGGTGCCTTTCCAATGTGGCTCTCTTTTGGAAGTAATAAGTAAGCTACCCAAACTTTTTACGTGACTTGTTTCAATCTTTTTGTATAGTTACTGACTTAGATGCCGTCAGTGCGACTGTAAAAAATCTAGAAATAAATTATGTGCATTCGAGGGGATTACAGAAACCCCCCTGGAGTTTTTCCGTTATCACTATTCTAACCCTCGTTTTTCCACTGCTGTTGTGCCACGTTTCATTACTCACAACAGGTGGAACTAAAAATTCCATCACTTTTTCCCCTTACTTCCCCCTAAAATGAGGTCGATTCTACGCGCTATTATTGACAACACCCACCTCACTCGTTCAGTTGTGCGCACCGTCAACAATAGCATAGGTTGGGGGTCTGAATTTGTCAGGTTGAGCGTGTTGCGCAGAGCAGCACGAATCTAAACAACGATCTCAGCCAGCAGCTGCTTTCTAGTTGGCGAGGTGTGGAATTGACATCGTTCTGTGATAAATTCGGCTGGCGGATCTGGTACGGACGTTAGCCAATGATGGATTATCTTCAGTAACACAGTTGCAATCGGTGGAGGAATGTTTCGTGAACCCCACTTGCCCCTCCACCCGCCCCTCCTAATCCCAAACCCACCCTTAGTGAGGGAAATTTGTGATAAAAATGTTGCGTCGAATAGAAAAATGGCGAACATGCGTAGGACGTCAAGTGAGAAAAAGGTTAAAGCCAAAATATTTGAAACAAGTCCAAGAAACAATTTGTCGGGCAAGGCGGATGAACGAAATACAAGTTGATTTTCACTGAAGAGATTTGCAGGGAATCTAGACAGATAAACTTGCAGTTTGACATCCTGACAACCCCTGTAAAAAACACTATACAAATTTCAGCCAATTTTTTAAAAATATTTTTACAATGTTTGGCATTGATTTTAGCGTATTGACGTTTGAAAATACGCCAGCCATTTATGGACACCTTATATGACGCTATTTTTTTTTTGGAAATGGGGAGGGGGTTAATGTCTATGATGGATGGTCTAAAATTTATTTTAACAACGGCACTTAAAAAACACGTAAATGTCGAAGATTGCAATTTATAATCTCTATGGGCGTCAATTTTTACCTTATCACAACAACAGGTGTTTACTTTGAAAATTCATAACAAATGTTGAAAATTCACCTTGGTTACAATTATTTTCACAGAAAAGATATCCAAATATCTCGCAAATTTTTAGAAGTCAGCAGTTTCTGGATATGGTCTGGCTCAGTAGGCGACTGTCTTCTTGAGGCTCACTACAAGACCCCAACTTCGTAATGACCAACGAACGGTAGTTACGAAGTTCGTCTTGTAGTAAGCTTGAAGAAGACAGTCGCCTGAGCCACACCATATCCAGAAACTGCTGAGTGTCGAAAATTTGCGAGATATTTGAATATCTTTTCTGTGAAAATAAGTGTAACCAAGGTGAGTCTTCAACAGGTGTCTATTCTGGCCAGTTACAATTCTTGGGGGATGTTGATTGTTAATGAAACGTGTAAATAACCATTATTATCCTGGCTGTATTTGCATCGCTGTGTTTGTAATTTTGTTTAGGTTAAGGTAGTTTAAGTTGAGCTATATGTGCTGCATGGACCAGTTAGGCTCTAATAGGAATGAAGTAAGAAAGAAGCACATGTAATTGATGGTATTGTGATGCTCTTTAGCGTTGTTTTCTGTGGTTTTGTCATGTTGTTGCTTATATTAACGGTTAGGTCAGGGCAGTTAGACAGTTTGGTTAAGTGGGCAATCAGGTAAAGAAAAGGACAGGGTGAAGCTTTATGGCGCGTCGACAGTGACAGCTGGCTCATTACAGCCAACTTCAGTGCAGCGGTGCGAGTCGCCACCGAGCTACACATTGCAACGATGTTACATAAACCCCAAAAACTAGATGTTATCATAGATCTGTACCTCCAGCAAAAATTTAGAAAAATTCCTGCCAGGAGGACAGACTTATCGCCCAATTGATGCGCTATGTTAAGTTAGGTTAGATTACTAGCAATTAATCTACCCTGATGACGGTTTGCTGGATGAATAATGGCGGACACATAATGCTTCGTAAAGGACGGTGAATTTGAATTTTTATTGAGTCTTAAGCGGCCTACCAAGCCATACACTCAAGCCTAGATTACCTTCCCCAAACTTAACCTAACCTTAATCATATTCACAAAGCCATCCTACAAGAACTCCGTAACCATACATGAAAAAACCACCACCGTAATCTTTCAACCATTATGCACATCGTCGGGGGTCCATGAGCCGGCACCGTAAGACCACGTCGCAAACAATACAAGAAGAATGAATGAATAACGCTTAATTGGAGCCTTGGCCCAGAAGCGTGCACTCACCCTAACTACACCAACGCAATAGCAAACAACAACAACCATCTGTACTGAACATCCTATCTCTCCACTGAGTATACGTAGTTTCCACGAATCGCAGGTCTTTAGTTGTGCGGGAATCCCAAGTAACCAATACCCCCACTGTGTGCCTGATCAATCAATTATCACATACCAGATGACGCATCCGGGAAAACAATGAATTTACAACAATTCTTGCAGCACAAAAGCACCTATTTTCAATAAACACCGATTAAGATGAAACACTGGTCGTTGTAATAAGGTCTGTAAGTATTATACCTTTGTATACATGCTCCACGCGTCTTCAACATCACCCAGAACACCCCAATTTTGTGGTTTTGGCGCTCGTTTCGGTCATTTCTAGAAGGGAATTCCTCTCCCCGCTTAACCGTCATACTGATGCATCACCACATCTCTTGATGATGATGCAATGTTGAACGTTCGAAAATCCCTGTTCTTTTTTCATTCTTCCGTCGTTCTTTTTACCTTTACCGTTTCCCTCCGAATCCCAGCGTGCTTCCATTCGCCGAACGACTTGGCTTAAGCTACTTCTTTCAACGGTACGGCTTTATGCTAATCCGCACAACAGGTGAAGGCAGACGCCACAAACATGCGACACCTCAGCCGCGGGTTAGTTAAAACGATGCTACAGATTGCGCTCCAGTCTCCCACGTACGAAGCCATAAGAACGAAGAAAAACGGGGGAAAAAAGACAAAAAAAAAAGAGGACTTTAATGTGAACGGCAACGACTAAACTTCTTAAACCTAACGAGCCTCAATAAAGAAGCTAACCGCACCTCGGCAGATTTTCAAAAAGTCCTAATATCTTCTTAAACGTTTAGCTCGACTATACAAGAGCGAGAAAAACATTCGTTCGTGGTATCTTTGCATTAGAAGTCCTAAAAGAGAAAAACTGGGAGGAAAAAAATTGAAGAAACCAAAGAAAAGCAGTAAAGATGCAAGCTAAATGTAGGAAGAGCATTAAGAGGGAAAACGAGAGAAAGCAGACATGCTAAGAGGAAAGAGTAAAAGAAAGAAGAGAGGTACGAACAAAAGAAAGACTGAGGAAGAGAGATACCACCAAAAAGGAAAATAATGAGAGAAAAGAGAGATAGACCGCACGAGGGAGAAAATTAGCAAAAATATAAAGGAACAAAACTCCGAAGAGAGACCACAAGAAACTAAGTAGTCCTAACCATATACTCCGATATTGAACGTCCTGTCCCTAGTTTGGAAGAGGGGATGCTCACAACAAGGGATAAAACTCCGAAGAGAGACCACAAGAAACTGCGAATACATAACCATATCCTCTGGTATTGAACATCCTGTCCCTAGTTTGGAAGGGGGATACTCACAATAAGGAATAAACAAAAGGGGATAAAACTCCACAGAGGCCACAAGTACCTGCCAAGTCCTAACCATATCATCTGATATTGAACGTCCCGTCCTTAGTTTGGAAGGCCCTTCACAACAAGTAAAAGAGACATTTTTAAAGCGAGTTACATTCACCATTTTTCAAGACTTCATGGGTGTTCGAAGCCCCCATGGATTATGCAGAACTGTTCTGTTTGTTTTGCTTTGCATTGTTGGCGTTTGAAGATGTCTCTGCGAATTTGTGTATAGGAGCGTACGGTTATGGATCATGGCTCCTGTGAAATAAATGAATGAATGTCTCTGCGACAATGTGACCTAGGCAACAATCAATGGGAACTGAATTCAAGAGGATAATCTTAGTTTTCATCCGATTTGCCGATAGATTTGATATAGTTTTGGGAGTGTTAACTAAAACGGATTTTCTGCCCCACTCAACAAAAAAACTTTAACAACACACAATTCAAAAATTACGCATAGTTCAAGCTACACACAATTAAAAAACACAAGGATATCACCAGATTCCCGGGGACAGAGAGCAACAATGTCGAGGCCCGCAATGCCGAGACATTGTTGCTTTCAGTAAGAGTAACGGGCAATATTTTATTTACCACCTGATTTCACGACGAGTTACGACGTGATAATACCAACAAGCATTATTGCAAATTTTTCTTTTTAATTGTTGTCCGATTTCGAACGTGTTCTTTCGGCAAACAAGGGAAATGAGACGTTGTATTGTTGAGAGCTGACAGCAGATGCATGATGGGATGAATGCGGACTGATAGCAAGTGCAAGACAGGATGGATGCGGAATGAGAGCAAGTGCATGACGGGACGGTTGCGGAGTAAGAGCTACTCCTGGCACGTAACCGTCCTGTCATGCACCTGCTCTCAGTTCACATCCATCCCACCATGCATTGCTAGCTACAATTGCAGTGTAACAACCATTGTTGTCGAAGAATGAGAGAAGTGAAACGGGTGATAATTACAATGTAGCCTAACTTCCCAGCATTTAGTAGCTAGCTACCGTAGCGGGGGGGGGGGGGGTATGCTCCCCCTTTCCAGACCGTGAGTTCAGAGAAGACACAAGGTTAAGTGAGATAGTGGGCCCCGACGGAAATCGGTGGTCACCTATATAATGTTTATTGACAAGGCAATATAACCACGCCCCTAGAGGAGATCAGTAATAACAACTGGGAATGCCCCAATAATGGAGGCATACCCATTAAATTCCAAACACCCCAGTATTCCTACTAAGACCAACAATGGCTCGGCCCTGGCGTCAACATTGTTCATCTCAGTACTCGGAAAGCAAGCGATATCCTACAAATACCAAATATCTGGCATATTGGATCGGTGACAACTGTCCCCCAGCTGGGGGCAAAACCCGCCTTTCTTGGGGGGGGGGGGGGCACTTCGTAGCTAAAACAACAGCCAGAGTACGAATGTAACGCTGCCTGATTATGATATCATCAACTGTGATACATGCGGCTTAGCGGAGTACAACCTTGGTGTACAACTACGAAGTAAACACGTCATGATCAAGCTATCAGCACGGCTACAACAATGTGTATCTCTTATGTTTGAACCGTGATGTTAGTGGGCGTGTGGGCGTGTCAAAGCAATCACGTGACTTACATAGCAAAGTGATAGCGCTAAATACTTTCTCCTCAGAGCAGTTGCACTGTAACAGTTGAAGTTACTAACACGACGTCCCAAGACGATGGTCTTGAAACCGCGCCGTGTTTTTAAAACCCTTCCCATAACGCTAAACCACGGTTTCCTCAACTTAATAAATGCTGCATAAAAACACCTGTTTAGACACGACCTTTCAAATTGGGGAATTGGGGGGGCGGCCACAACTGAACAGAGTGTAGAGTAGAATGATTGATAGTTTTGTATTTTTTTATTGTCCATTCAACCGAAACTCTTAAAACTCACCTGTTTTCTAAAATTACAAGCGAATTAATTATCATTATCAATAATTTGCACTGTGCATTAAAAATTATTCCATGCACGAACTGTTCATCTTTAAAATTCCTTCCCTTTTAGGTTCGATATTAAACACACGCGCTCTTTCAGGCAGCGACCGACCACGTCTTTGTTACTCCTTCCAGTCTAATTAACTCCATGTCTTTTTGCGTTTTAAGATGCGATGCGAACCAGACGTAGGCTCGAGTTCCAAGATCTTTGACGAAAAGACATACCTTGAGACTCGGACGAGAATGGTAGTTGAGCGCTTCGTGGTGCCTGGCAGTCGCCAAGAACCGCAAGGCTTTTGAGTGCATACATCAAGGAACAACAGCCAATGACAAGGAAAATAGGTGAGAGCATGAGGAAAAGAACGATGAGGGAGTTTTTGAGGACTCGACGCGAATCAAAAGAAGACAGGTTGGGTCGTGAAGCCTTATGCATTTCGTTCCATTATCGATTTCCATCAACAAAAGGAAATAAAACAGAAGGAAAATTTACACTTGGAAGTCTGAGTGACTCCTCAACGATAAAACTACGAAAGGAAAACCTCTCTTTCTATATATATTCTTACAATAACGTATGCAAACTAGGAAAAATTCAATATTTTGTTCTACATCATGAGGAATTTGTATTCGCTTGCAAGATCCGCAAAGCCTACATAGTGCAACAAAAGAAATTGCCTTTATCATAATCCAACTAATTACTTCGTACAGTTTAGCTGCTGCTCCAGCAGGACTTTGGGGGTTTACACTAAAGCTGTAGGAAAGGTAAGGCGAGCACCTTCCTGGGAACAAATCACAACGGACGGGGTTCACAACGGGACAAGTTCACGCCATAAAAAAATTGTGATTGGCCCTCGTTTGGGGCTCGCTTCTCAATTTCCGGATGATTATTCGCTTTTTTAATTTAATGATCAGATAACCAAAAACCGAAAGTAAAGAAAATAAACAACCGTCCATAATTTACAATGTAAAACTGTAATACATGGGTATAAGGTGATACTAACTTCATTGCATGCTACCATGTAACCGTGGAAGTGGGTGCTGGGTTGCAGTGGAAACACAAATATATTTTTTAATGGATGTAAGCCTCAATAAACATTTGCGAATAATATTTTTATTCCCTTGAAATACGCAGTCGCAGTGGAGAGGAGTGCTAAGTTGGTTCACCTTTGGGATGGGCTGCTAAGTTTGTTCACCATGGGGGGGGGGGGGCACTGTTCAATTGGTTTGCACTATATGGCCATTACAAAGCAATGTTGTAGAGTGACAAAGACATGTTTGGAAAAATCTAATTTACCTTTAATCAGAATCCAACTAATGATGTTCTACAATTTAGACGCTGTCTCCCGTTAATACGGTTGTTTGGGTTGGCTTTCTATTTCTCACATGCTTTCTCACATGCCATCGGCGTGTGTGGTTTACACGTTAGCAACGAGTTTCATACGCCGTGCGACTGCAACCCATGAACACAATTATGTCTATGCCTGCGTGGAGGATCAAATTGCCATAATATATTCATCAGTCGAAGAGTTTTCATTAAAAACGTAAATAAATAACTGTTTGCTATTTGCATTCAGAACCTGTTCCCTCTACCCCACCAGGAACACTCCCCAACAGATTCATTTCCTCTTCTGACAGGTTTCCCCTATTGGCAACAGCCACAACTTTATATACCCCCTCTCCCACCTATTTAAGTGTCTTGATTGCAGCCTAATCCAGCTCAGGGTGGCCAGTTTTAAAATTATATAATAAATACAGAAGTAGATAGTTAGATGACCTAATTATCACTCAGTGCGTACTTAAAGTCAGATGTTCGATCATTTTTTAATACAGGGTGGTCCACAAAAAAACTGACGACCAAAGATTTTGTTAAGTCCAACTTTTCTAGTTAGCACCCCTCAGAACCAGGAGAGGACAGAAATCTTCCCGTTTCATTAGCGTTGATTTCTGTCCTATTCTGGTTCTGAAGGGTGCTACCTAGAAAAGTTGGACTTACAAACTGTTGGGTCGTCAGTTTTATGTGGACCACCCTGTAGCTGAAAAAAAGAAGTTCGGACTTTTTCAAACTTGCAAGCATTGTTAATGAGAGTGAACTTGTAACCGGAAAAGCAAACACGAGAATCTGAAGAATACACCCATCATGAATCTAGGGGTGGCACGATAATCCAAAAATATTGCGATAAAAATTTTTGTATCGTACTTTTTCTGATTTATCGAATTATTGTGCAAACATCGATGCTTAAATTGTCATATCTCGGAAACCGTAATAACTAGAAACAAGCGGTTTGCGGTGTTGCATGCGGAATTACGAGGGCTCTCCAACCAAGTGTGCAACACTGTTGTTGGCCACTTTAACTCATTGAAGAGTTATATATAAGCATTAAGTAGCTGCTAAATTGTTTCTACATGGTGACTAAGTAATGACAATAGTTAGTGCATTTTCATGTCTACTGGCCAAATGGCGGGAGCCACACAAGTCACATTCGTGAAGATTGCACTGTAGGCTTCAGCCAAGATTGTTTTTTCTTTAATTAACAAAATTAAAATGGTTACATTTTATTTTATGGAGATATTATCGATTATCGTGATAATCTAAAATAAAAGTTTTATTGGGATAAAAAAATGTTACATGAATCTAACATCAACCACTTACTGTGACTGAAGGAGTGGTGGTCAATTCAGTGTACCTCCCAATTGAATCAGTAGGTAAAGCTACCTCATCCGTTAGATTTAGGTCTAAAGATTTAAATAACTAAAAATCCCAGCTTTCATTGACAACCACCGAAAACTTCGCATCCTGACGAGAAAAATCAGTATCTTTGGCCTGTAACAGTTTACCACTTCCTGAATTACCAGCTAACATCTCTGGATCGCAATAATCTCAACATTAACAGCAAAGCACAATCTCCGCCAAACCTTCACAACTCTCTTGGTATAATGAAATTTGGTGCTACTTATTTATTCGCACAGCGAGGGGATGCAAACCCTATCCGTCTGCCTTTATTGATAATGAGCTGCGTATTAATGAATTGCGGCAACGGTGTCACATGAAATCATCCCGCTTTCCTGACTAATGTACACCACACTGAGCACTTAAGCAAAATTTACTGCCGCTGCATAATTGGAGACTGCTGTTAGTTAATCTGCTTAATAGTTACAGTTACGAGTGTCTTGCAGGCATGGTATGATGAATGGCTATATACCAAGCCCGAGCTAAAGAATGCGGCGCTAGATCTGCT
>JAHWFP010205977.1:42040-52198 GCA_023313725.1 Lithobius niger | reverse complement strand
AAAAAAAAAAAAAGGAGAGGGGAAAAACTTGCAAAACGCAAGAAGAAGACAGTAGATGAACAAGATGATGCCACGACGTGATGCGACGCACCAACAACCAAGCGTCTCCCAAATTGCCCCACACGAATTTTTGCCCGCCAAAAAATTCGCCATCCAATTTAGCTCCCCTGCCGGTTTCCACACCAGCATTCACCCCCCCCCCTCGTCCCCCATCCCCCCCTCCGCGACATCAGAAACCACGAACGCGATAAAGTAATGAGCATCGCACAGCAAGTCGCAGCATAAGCAGCAGTGAGCAACACGGACTCTCATTTGGCCCGGGCCTAACTCGGGCCTAACTTAGGCCTTAACGTTAGTCGGGCGAGCGAGCGGGAAGGCACCCGATTTTCCCGCCTAGCAGCCCCCCGTTATCGTCGTCATACCCGAACAAGAACGGAACGAGCTAAAGACGACGCATTTGGTATTCTAGTCCCGCCGCAAAGAAAAAGTCTCCCAGCAGCCCATTATGATCTGACTCAATGGGCTCAGTAACTGAACACTAGAGTTACGACTGCGGACCTATACCGCGCCACTTAAGGGGGAATAAACCCCTCCACATGTGGAAGTAAGTGCGCTTTTTATTAAAGTATAGATCGTAAAAGATATATTGAAATGCACTTAATAAAACTCCGTTTGCATATAGCTGTGAACATCGACGACAGAGTTTTCAAGGTGTCCTACACTATAAGCAAGTATTGAGGCGCGAATAGGCTGTTCACGGATCAAAACCCATAGTTGGCAAGGGATGTAGAAAAAAAATTAAAATCTTAAAATATTTCTAAAAACTTCTATAAATAACTTCTAAAATCTGACATAACTGAGAAGAGTTCTGTTGAAGTAATTTACAAACCAGTAGTTTTGGCTGCTCTGCACCCTACGCATCCCCCTTAATTGAGGCACTGAACACAATCACTTTACTGCTACCTACATATAAAAAAAAACTGCACCAAACCAAACCCGTGATGGAAATATCACGGAATCATTCAACACCCGGGCTTACATCTAGTATTCCTATCAATTTCAGTTTTTGGCTTAAAAAGTCTTTTTGAACGTCATTTTAGGCATAAAAAGTTTAACGAAAATACGTCATTATCATTGTGGTCATCGTGGCTGAGCGGTGAGAGAGCTCATCCTGGTTGCTGGAGGTTTGCGGATCTGGTAGAACTCTTGGAAAGGAGACCTTGGCAAAGTCTGTGCCAGGACTGCCAGCCAGGGTAGCGTGAGAGGCTCCCATGCTCCTTCAGCGGCTATGGGAACTATTCTGGCAAATTCTGGACATTTTACGATGATCGGAGGTTTCCCGGATCGAATCACCAGGTTGGCACCTCCCTTTACCAGATATTTCTTCTTCTAAAAAGTCAGGTAATGTTCAAAATTGAGCCGCTTTAGCCATACAAGCATTAAATTGCTTTGGCTGATTTATGGCTCAAAAGAAATTCTTTTTTTTTTAAGTCATAAAACAATAACTAAAGCCCGTATTCCGAACTCAGGACTCGGCACTTAATACTTCAAATTTGTTTCCAATGAGGAGATATTAAAGTGGGCTGGTTTCATGATCCCAACGATGACGCGAATTTAACTACGGAGCCAGATTTTTCGAGATAAGCCACAGTCGAGCATGGGACACCCAATACAGTTCCTGAGAGATTCAAAAGAATTCCTATAGGCTTCCGTAGGAAAAGAATTGAATACGCAAATTTTGACAAATATGACACTAAATGCGTATAAACACTCATACACAGGGTGGTCCAAAATAAGAAAAGCAACAGCAAAATATTTGTAGGTCCAAACTTTTTTGTTAGCACCCTCCAGAGCCGTAAAAGGGTCAGATGATGTCTAATAGAACGGGAAGTTTTGTAAGTCCCTTTACGGTTCTGGAGCGGGCTAACAAAAAGGTTTGGACTTAAAAAAATGTTGCTGAACATTGGTTTTTTTTATGGACCACCCTGTACAAGAAAGGAATAATAATTAAAAAAAAAAAAAGGGAAACCATGTTTATGCACTGGTGTTAAAGCTACGGGTTTTAAATATTGGCCAAAGAAGCGAGGCTTGGGCAATGGAAGTGTTATCGCTCTCTGTTGTCGACATGGGATCCCATATGTAAACTCCAAAATCAGCTTGCTATGAGTGCTTGTGTTACGCAAAGTTCACTACGTTAAATAAACTACAATTTACACAACCTGTGACAAACACTAAGCCGAGTAAACAAATACCTTTACAGGTGACTAAAAGTTGTAATACTACGTCTTAGGTTACGCCTACAAACTCTACTGCAACTTTCAATTCTGGAGATTTTTTTTCTGCAATTTTGCAATTTTTGCCAATTTTCTTTTGGCTTTTCATCAATAGTTTACTTTATTTTTAAAAAAAATGCTTCTTTTGTCTTTTTTTTTTATTCTAAATTGTATACTATGTGACAAAAATCCAGATATCTAAAAACATTCATTAAGTTGCCTACCAAAATTACTCACTTAGTTGCTACAGATGTTCCTTGGTTGCAAAACTACGACAAATACGAATTTATTCACAAATACTTGCATTGTATTCCACCGCCACCCGAGTAACAATCAAATGGGGATGTCGCTATTGTTCTGTACCATATAACCAAACGCCTACTGAGGGAACAGACCTAGCTTGATCCATCGCCACGAATGCCCCGCCACGTTAGGCTGCAACTACGCACAACGGTGCAACGGGGAAAGCAGCCTTTTGTTTTTAAGGGGCAACTAGACTGTACTTTCGCATCTTCGGCTAGATTCCAAACCCAGTCCTTCTATATTTCCTATTTTTTTTAAAGGATTCCTATAAAGCTCCTGTAAATCGTGAAAATTTCCTACATTTTCTATATTTTTCTGTTCTGAACTAAAATATTACCCCTTTTGGGGTACGATTCCTTGCTATGCTAATTATTTGGATCCGGAAACAAGAACATCTATCTTCCTCTTCGTTGGGAGCTGCAGCATAGTACGAAACTGAACGTCAATTGGCCAAACACGGTCAAGAAAAGCATGTAGCGACCATGTGTATGCACTAAAAATTGTTGATTTTTCCTATTGTAGTGAAGGACAACAAAAAATATAGTTGTCCTACGGTACAACAAGACACTCTCCGACTGCATCCAGGCTAATAATTACTAGAAACCTCCTATAAAGCCACTATTTTTAAACAAGAAATTCCTATATTTCGTATTTTTTTATACATTGAAGTTGGCTGGGAGCCCTGCCAACCTGAAACGCACCTTTGAGGGCCGAGTTTTCGTTTACAATACCACTCATGAGTATGCATTTAGTCACTCAGGGTGATAGTCACACGTCTATTCAAGAAAGGTTGGGCCTAGTGAGTACCACTGATTACTTAAGTACGGTTTGGAGTTGGAGTCAAGTCCTGAATCAACATTCAGATACGGGCTTGAGCTTTGCTATGACGTACACAGTGGAGAGCTTGAACTTGTATAGAGCAATGACATTTGCCGCCATATTGGCACCAGTATGGGTTTTGGAGGGCATACCTACAAGGTGCACTACATAAAAATGGAGGGAAAAACAACGGAAGAGCGGATTTCTTAGGCTTAAAATAACGTTTTCTCCAACTACAAAAATCGCGCGTTTTAGGTCTAAGAAATCACTCTTCACAGCATCGGGCTTCAGTATGACGCCCTTCTGTTTCTCTCTGCAGTGCCCCTTGCAGCTAACCCATTAAGGCTCCAGCATAGAGTTATATACAATAATACTACGTCGTGTCACTGCTCTATACCGTAACAATGGGGAATTTGAATAAAAAATATACTGCAAACAGTAAGCCTCTTAAAATTCGTAAGATGCAGCTGAAATTCAGTTGTTTTGATTGATCGGCCTCCTGAAAATCGTAAACCCACTATTTCTTACCCACTAAATCGTAAACCCATCCCAATTCTGTGATTTGAGGATTTAACATACCACCAGTTTAAAATGTGTTCTAATTTCAGACTTGTTTCATTTAAAATGTAATTAAAAATAAAATGCATCTGATTATCAGGTGGAAAACACGTGGTATAAATATTTAAGATGTGATAGAATGTTGCCCAATTCGCGCAGCATAAGATGGCAGCAATTAATTGCAGATGTCCACACAATAAGATGGTTTATTTTGAAATTGGAAAACGGAAAAAGTTGCAAAATTGTAAGATGGCAATTTATGTTAAGTGGGGTAACTGGCAAAGACTTCAACATTTTACGCTACAAGGCAGACAAAGTTGCTAACTTTTTAAGATGGTAATTTATTTTAAGTTGTGAAACAAGCAAAAGTGCCATAGTTTTACATGCACGTTTTAAATGCTGCCTATGGACGTTTCCTTTTGGCCGTGTCAGTGTGGCTCAGCGGTAGGACCTCGGCCTTTGGTTTCAAAGGTCGTGGGTTCGATTCCCGGTGCAGGCAGTCTGACATGTAAGTCCAAAAGGCAACGTAAATAGGTTTGCATCTGTATATTTATTTACCTCTTGTTGAGCCGTCCGTCTTTAGTTGCCAAAATTTAGCCAAATGGAAACAAGTGGACTTAAAATGAGCTATTGGAAGGGTTATGCTCCGAAATCTACATGGCATACCCCCCCCCCACAAAAAAAAATTATAATAAAAAAAGATCCCTTCTGAAGCCACCAGTCCGTGTCGTACCAGAACCTAGCCAGAACTGGGAGGCAGAAAAAAACCGTTGGCTTCTCTTCCTTTCTCTCTGCAAACTACAATCAGTTTTCCCTTACACGAATTTAAATTTTATTTGAACAAAAGAAAAATAAATTGAGTGTCTAGACTCTTCCCCACGAATTTTCTGCATCCCAGATGACACCCCATTAAACGCAACGCCCAGGTAACGAGCGACTCCTTGACTGGGTGTATTAGCAAATCAATGATTTGGGTACTGCAAAACTAGGGGCTTCTGCAGCTAGCCTTGCTAATTTAGCCAAAGACCAATTCCCACACGAGAAGGATCAGTTACAGCCGTCGGAGATTGTTCACCCCGCTCCAATGTTTGGCACCATTATTTATGAGAAACAAAACAATGAAGATATGGTGGGGGAGGGCGGAACCTAATCTCAAACCCCGGACGAAATCGCTGGTCAGTGCTGGGCAATTAGCAGTGATTTTGCCTAGCAACCCAGCAGCAGAATTCTGTGTCACTGTACCCCCAATAGCGGTTTTTCCACTACCAATAATGGTCGGAAAAACTTTTCTGTAGCCATTCTGCGTTTATCATTACCTTCAACCTTCATGTTTACTGGTTGATATCGAAAACTATGCAGTGCTTATCATTTGATTTAGCTGTTCTTCCAACAGAAAGGTATCATTGAGACGATTAAAATGGGGTATTGCAACATCAAAATAGGTCAAAAATTAACAAAACGGTGGAAATTTGACCAGCGGACATAGTAAGAGAATAAGGACTGTCTGTTGTAGCAGCCAAGCCAGTATTCTGCTGCATGAGATGGACACATTGCAAAAGTAAGAGTGCCTTTACAGCTTTATTAAATTTTACTAGTCTGTAAATGCAGGCTGTTAAACTAATTCCTAAGGTGCCAACTTGATTGGTCCTGTGGGAAAGCTATAGATTGAACCGGTATTTATCTAGTTTAGTAAATACTGGACAGTGTATTTACCAAAACTGAACAGAACACAGTTTGCTAAATACATTGCCTCACCGAGTTAATCACGTTGGCACCACAAACATTATTGCAAGTGATTGACAATTATTGCTAGTTCTCATAATTCTGTACATTAAAACAGCGTTTTACAAGAATTCTTACTACTGCAAACTCGCAGTGTGTTCACCAAAACTGCAGAGGGTTTGATAAATACATTGACAGAGTTATTAACGTTGCCACCACATCATTACAGTACAGTGAGTGATTGAAAATTACTGGAAAACAATTTTGGAATATTTGCTTACGACTTGAACCTTCCCCCTGTCCCGTGAGTATTTTTTAAAGAAACGAATGCACTTTTCACAACTTGAGCTCTGCCTCAAAATGTCCAATGGTAAAACCGCCCTGCTGCTCTCCCCCAAAAAAATCAATCGATGGCACAAACGAAAAAGAGGGGGAAAAAAAAGGGTCAGAATTTAAAATCCAAAAACTCGATATGATCGGAAAATAAGTTCCAACTGGCACCATTTTCTCAAAAGTGGCCGTAATATCGTTTTTATACCTGAGCCAGCCGTTCGCTCCATCCTACTTTCCGTTCATCTCATCATTGACGCACAACCGCTTCGTTTCGGGTCACGTTCCAAAACCATGGCTTTTTTGGACCAATAAAAATAACACTCCCTTCCTTTGACCACATTGGCCAAACAACCAGCCAATGACGCAAGCAAAGACCACAAAAAAATACCAAAATAAAAAAAATATATATAAAAAAAGAAGAGTTGAACAAAATCTCCAGCTTGAAAAGAACAAACGCAGATGCAAGGGAACCTGTTGTTCCAACCCTAAAAAAATAAGAAATTTCATTAAGTTGGGGAGTGTTGGACTGCTGTGACACTCAGTACCTTCCAAAACCAGCTAACCAATCCATCACAACTAGAGACTGTTGGAGAGAGTTTGGCACTTCCAAAACATTGCAACTACACAGCGTTCGAAATGGCCAATAGTGAAGCAAGAATCTAACCAACCACTTCAGCAATCTATCAACGTTAATCATGGATTCATCCAAAGTTAATCGCCAAGCTCTTACCGCGTACATGCTCAAAAACACGGTGAAAATCAACCACCTCTTCGGAGTGTTGTGGATGATTTGTCCCATAATCCCTTGCAAATCCATCAGTCATATCTAGGTGTGACGTCACTTCCGTTCTCGGGACGCTCCGTGGATGAACGGCATGTGTGACGTCAAATGTGGTACCGAACTGTTTACAAACGTTTCCCGTTTTGATGGAATTACGTCGGTAGCTTTGGTGCTATTAAGTTCCAGAGTAGGGTGACTACAGCAACAAACCAGACTGAATTCTGTACTTCAAAATATGTCGTATAAAAAATAGTAAATGGACCATCAAGTTGAGAACGGTTCGTTCCTTCAAAGGAGTGATATCAACAAATCAAATAGATTGACCGATAACACTTTTTAACCAATCCAATTCCGGGGCCTTACATACTACTCAAACATTGTGGCATGTAAACGAATCTGGAAATTTCCGATGGGATTTAGCTAGCAAAATTGTCCCTCTCTCTTTCTGGTGCCATGGCTACGGCTGGGTGCATGTCAAAAAACTAAGACTACCCAAACATGTGCCGATTACGATACTAATCTAGCCCATCTACGGTACCAATTTTAATTCATTGACACTGTTTGCAGAACAAATTATATAAGACTATTACCTTAAGCATAAAGGAACCTTGAATGCAAAACTGTGTTTGGTTCTTTTGTTGTCTTAGATCGAGCACTGTAAACTAAATTTGCTGCATTATTAATTTAAACTGTTAATTCAAAATCTCTACGGGACAGGCCTGTCAGAAAGATACTGCTCGGATTTTGCTTTAAAATGCCACAAACCTTTAGACCGTTTAAGTCTTTAGGCCGCTAAAGTTAGTTAAATGGTACTCAAGAGCGCGAACTTGGGTTTTAGTTTAGTACATGGAACCTTTTTTTTTTTTTTTTTTTTTTTTTTTGCCAGAAGCAAAAATCTTCCGACCACGCTTCAATGTATTTAGCCTAGAAATCTACAAGCCAAAGATATAGGTCACAGTATACAGCTGAGTCTGGATCCCATGGTCATGTCTGCCTGAGCTCTGACAGAGCCCTTCAGGGGTGTGTTACAACTAAAAACTAGAAACTAACGAGAAACATTTGCACTCTGAATGAGGCTGAATAGGGTTCGGCCGATATAACTTTTTACCGATACGATACGATACCGATGAAGGTTAAACCGATCTGACCCGATCCGATCCCGTCGCCGATGTCGATACCGATAATAATAATAATAATAAATCACGACTAAAAGTTTAAATTCCGTACAAATGCAACTTCAGTTTCAGGTTTTGCATGGCTTCCAACTGTTGAGATTATCCAAAATGTTCTGTGCAGCAATACCAGCATTTTTATTCTTATTTCTACTTAAGGCTTCAATACATTCATCTTCTCAATTAGATTTTAAGTTGGTCGTTGTAAAACTTAAAGCATTAGAACCATCGCATGCTACATTTTCATTACAAACTGAACGAATGGCTTTCCTTTTCCCACTTGGTTATTGCTTTTGCCGTGCTTGGGGTCAATTTTGTAGGGAAAACTGTTGCGTTTCTTGGCTTAACGAATATCTGTATTGGAAGCATTACAGTGGTCTGACACCGGTAAGGCAAAAACTCAGATAAATACAGATACCGATATCAATATCGGACTATCCTTAAGGCTGAACCAGGCATTAAATCCTACTCCACAACAAATTTCAGATTTTTTTGTTTGTTAAAAAAAATGCCATCACCCGCATCTACAAACTCAAGAATAAAAATACAATGCCGTGCGCCCGCATCACATTTTTTTTAATATCACTCTTGAGAACCATTAAATTAACTTCTACTGACCTATCTTGTCTGGCTCCAAAGTTGTGGAAAATTTCACGTCACTGAAGTTATATGTTAATAGCTTTTCGCTAAACCAAAACGTGGTATCGGCGTGTATTTCTGTTGCCGATTTCAATGTCAATGTTGGTCGATTCCTAACATTCGCCTTAATAATTCAAAGGTTAAATGTTGAGCTTCTGTTGCGAGACCTTCGGTAAAGGCTTATCAAAAATACCTTTGTTTATTCATGTGATCACCGCTCAGTCGGCATGGGCAGTCAAGCGCCAAGAAGAATTCTGGATCGAGTTTAAGTTAAGCGTCGGGGGAGGTGGCTTAGGTATGTCCGGCACCCCTCACCCCTTCCTGTTTTCAGTTCAGGACGCGTAAAATGGATTTGTCAATCACAAAATAGTTAAAATGACGATAAACACGCGTAGAATTCATTTCTGTTCTTCGATTATACTAACCACCGATCAAACCGGAAATCAAATCTTTTTTTATCTCGACAATCCTCTATAACGAGCTCGACCCCAAAGAGCCGAGACAAATATAAAGGAAAACGCACGCGCACAATGCTAAACGTGAAAGTGGCAGATAATTTTATATATTTTACGTATTTTGTATTTACCTAGATGTAACATGACAGCATAATTGGGAAAGGAATAATTTTGATTAACAGCCCTCATCGTGGCTCTGTCAACACCATCAATTTTTTTAAAAATCGACCCTTCTCTACACTCTGAAGACGATGTGTACTGACGGTACACCTTCATGTGTACTTTCTTAGCCTCCACACGAGTTGTGTACTAGCAGTGCATAGTCTGTGCACCGAGAGTACACGTTCTCGTCACAGCTTGTGTTCTACCAGTGCACAAATTGTGTACTCTCAGTACACAGTTCTTGTGGAGGCTGAGAAAGTAAACAATGATGTGTACTGTCAGTACACATCATCTTCACAGTGTATAACACTTCAAATTTGTTAACTTTTTAGCCTACACATACATACACTTTTCATTTCGTCTTTTCAATCAATTCACTTTCTCTTGTACAATTTGCAGCCAGTACACTTTATCAGTCGTACACTTTTCAGCCATAATTCACTTCACTCTTGCATATATTTCTGCAAATACACTTCTCATTCACTTAAGTTCTCTCCCGATTTTCAGCCAATTCACTTCTCTCGTGCACGTTTAAGCCAATACACTCCTCAATCGTAAACTTCCCAGCCGGTACACTTCTCATTTGTACTGATCAGTCAATACATTTCTCATTCGTAGTTTTCCGCAGGCCGACTTCTCATTTGTAGACTTTTCATTCAAAACACTTTTCAGCTGGTACTCTTTTCATACCTGCACATTAGTCAATTCTCATTTGTACACATTCGTATTCCTGCAATTAGTCACTTCTCATTCCTACACGTATCAGTCAATACAGTCCTCATTCGAACACTACTCATTCGTACACTCCTCATTCGCCAGTTCCTCATTCGTACACTCCTTATTCAAACACTCCTCATTCAAACACTCCTCATTCGTACACTTCTCATTCGTACACTTCTCATTCGTACACTTCTCATTCGTACACTTCTCATTCGTACACT
>JAHWFP010205977.1:11259-30248 GCA_023313725.1 Lithobius niger | reverse complement strand
TTTATGGATGAGAGCAAAGGCACCTTGCTGGTGGTAAATTAACAAGCTCAAAACCGGACTGGCTTCAGCAATCTAAAAAGCAGAGTTTGGAGGAAATGGATGGGTTTTCTGTCAAGGGTAAAAATGTATGACAATTTACCAAACAGAGATCAAACCCTACAGGGACACTTCAATATGCAGCATAAATAGGGCCAACCCACTTAATATAAAGTTTTTTGCGAGAAATTCTAGTAAAATACGACACAATACCGAACGTACTGCCTTGCCACTCATCTTGATTGAATCCGCATGCTACCAGTGAAACTGGCGATATTTTATTCTTTAGCATGGTTAACTAAAACGAGATATCTAACTGCAACCAGATAACTAAAGTACCCTCTTCAAGACAGCAAAATATGCATTAGATTAGCAGAACTCGATTAACTGAACTTCTGTGCCCCTAAGGTCCCGAAAAGTTTTGAAACTGAAAGCGTTTGAGTTTTATAAAGTGGCACGCCCTTAAAAATGAAACTTAAAAGGATTTTTTTTCAACATAAAATTAATTTTTGAAACACCATGTTTTAGGTCGAGTCAATTCACCTCCAGTATGCACTACCCAGTATAACTTTCTTTAGAAATAAATACAAAAAAAATAATGCCATACTGATCAGAATTCTGAAGCTCGAGGTCGCCATGAGCTTTTAATTTTGTTTAATTCAGCCACCTGGCTACCTTCAGACAAGTCCTACGCCTAGCTCTACGTGATCTTCAATGCTTCTAAACCACGATTAATTGTGGTGAGACCGTTCCAACACTAAAATGGCATTTAACACAAATCTCACGGCATTGCTGTGGCTGCTCTGAGGTTTGGGAATACCGCTGAAAATCTCTTTTAAAGCTCCTTAACACATCCCATTTAAATCCACACAACGTCTCACATATGTCAAAATCAGATCCAAAGTCACAGATTGGAGCCTCGTCTTCTTCGAGTCGAATACCTGATTCATACAATTTTTTTTTTGTGCAAAGCCAACACAAATTCTAACTCAATTCCAACGTGATTACATCTCCGCGTCCTCTTGTGTACAGACAGTCCCTCCATGCCATAGTCATCGATTTCCCAGATCCATTACTCGTTCCCTCAGGTACAGCCCACATCCTATTGCTAACTTTGATGCTGGCTGTCTTGTTAACCAACAACTGAAGGCCAAACCCTCGTAGCTTTAAGTCAGGTCCGCGCTTGTCCCCCACATCTAATTCTATTTCCTTCGTCTGTTTCTGTCGCTTGCCTTTTCCCTCGAGGGTTACTTCCGTCATATCACGTGACAATCGTCTTTTTTTCCTTCTCTCTCTCTTTTTTGACTATCTCTACCCACAGAGTTGTTGCTGCTGTCACACACAGAAGTAAAGACATTAAGCTCGGCCTTATGGACGGCGCACCGCAATTACTGTTAGATAGGATTATACATCTTACATGAAGGAATGCACCCATCCAACTTTCAAGACTCTTCGCCATCGTCAACCAGTACAAACTTGCTACAACTTCCGGTTAAAGCTGACACATTTAAGCAGCAGTAGTTCCCATTAATAAGTTTGGTTAATCAAGCTATCAGCAGAGGCATTACTTATGTTAGCGATGTGATTAGGGTTGGCCTGTAGTCACTTTTACAGCAGGATTGGGAAAAAAATCATGATTTTTTTCTATAAAAATGGGAAAAAACATTTGATTTAAATAGGATTTTTATGATTTAAATAGACTTTTTGATTTAATAAAATTAATTAGTGAGTCATATATTTGAGTCATATTTTTCATAACAAGCACCAAACAATCGAAGAATACCGATCTATTCCAATTAAAACCTTACTTAAAACAAAAACACTATAGCCTAGCATATCTACTATTTTTATACAACTAAAAACTGGCCAACTTTAAAGTGAATTTCCATTTTCAGTCATGTAAAATAATTTCTTCTTTCTTACTGAAGGCTATTTAAATAGCTGTTATAAAGACGTACATTGCATTAAATGTTGCCAAAATATGAACAGCCTGTTTACTGATGGAACAAATCTAACATGGAACAGGGTGTTCAACAGCTGGAAACAGGCTGGAAAAGGTTTCCAAACCTATATTTCTAGTGAAACTCTGTAGCCTTACCATAGAGTTTCATGAGAAATACAGGTTTGCCAACCTTTTCCATGTACTTGTAAGATGTAGCCACGCCTGTAAAATTCCTAGCGGAGCCTAACACAAAAATGAATTACTAAGTAACTAAAATAGTTAGTTTCCATTGTCCTCACACGTAAATTGCCCACTTAAAATAAATTTGATCTAAATCAATGATTTTCTTTGTTCATTTAAATCAAATTAATTTCAAACTAGCGGAGTCGCTCGCTTCGCTTGCTCATTCCGCGTCGTCTCACTCCCCTTCCCCCCCAATTAAGTTGCCGTTCGGTCGGTAGATGGCATCGTATGTTCGCGCTGCTGGACGTTGAGATGGCATCGTATGTACGGCGCTGCAGATGCAGATGACTGCTTCGTATGTCCTGCTTGCTGCTGCTGCTGGTTGCCTTGCGGATTTTGTGTAATTATATATATAGAAGATTGATGTTTTTATAGGGTGCCTGTCTGCCCAAGAGACTTACAACTATCCCCGACTTTTTCCGGATTTCCCAGACGAATTTTTTCCCCTACCGACTCCAGATGGAATTTTTAAAGGTCCATGTGTGCATAGATCGGTAACACGGATTCGATCTCCCATCTCTTTGGCTCGTAGGCCGAGCCCGTATCATCCTGGCTGTGCTTTGCTCGCATCACTCGGGGTCCCAGGGAATCTGCATGCTTCCAGTTACGAACGCCTCAACAAGAAGGTAAACTATCCAGAAGCAAATGTAGTTTGCTTTTTTTCATGCTTAGGCTTACGCCGCGGTGTGGAAGGAATTAATGCTTTTTCAATTTCAAAGTTAAGTTTTACAACATCAACATTTATATACTTGCAGTTACACCATGGTTCTTTATTTACACCCCCCCCCTACCACCACCAAAAAATAAAGAGGGAACATGCTGCTAATGGGTACTATGACAGGCATTCACGTTGGCCACCTTTTGTTTTGTGCTTACCTGCAGAACACTGTGTACTGCAAGCGAAATTCGCATGTGATGAATGTGCTTATGTGCGCGACACATTACGAATGTCGTGAAAATAATTGTCCACCAATACACCTTATTCGTTGCAGCACACTTTTAAGTATAAAGTCGTGAAGGTTTTAAACACGATACCATCCATAGTGCTATATAGTGGGCATCATCAGCCGTCAAAACTATTGAATTTTCTATTCACAAACTTAATTTTCCAAACTCTTAAATTCCCCGACTTCCCAAGAGCCACTAACCCACGTGCCACGGCTGTTCACCGTGACGAGCGTATCACGTGACTGGGCTAGTCCACTCAGACGGCCAAAGATCCGCTATTCTCGTTCGTCACTGGCCAACTCTTGATGACATCACGGCAAACAACCCTGGCTCGTGGTATAATTTTCTTTAACTTTTAACAGATTTTCAAGATCCGTAGACACCTGTATTAAACCGGCTGGCAACTGGCTACTGTTGTTGTTTGACGCGTACCCAGCATAAGCCATAGCGCCTGAAGGAGAGAGAGGGACAATTTGGCTAGGTAAATCCCATCGATAATTCCGAGGATCTTTTACATGCTACAATCGACATGAGCATGAGACATCGCAGGGCCCTTCTCTTCCCCAAAATCCCAGGGTGACTAAAACCGGATTCGAACACGGGAACTCTGGCACATGAGACGGTCATGCTAACCATCAGGCCTCTCACCTTGCCCCATTGGCTACTGGCTATTATCACAGACATTTATTATACACACCTGCGTATATGCCAATTAGTCTGCTATAACGACAATGACGACCGTTATGATACAACATAACACGAGTGAAGACGGTGTGACGTACGGAGCACTGCTCTTAACGGTTCGCAAATAATAAAAGATGCTATGAAATAACTAACAGTGCTAAAGTCTCTAAACTTCCAAGTCCAAATGCACCGAATTAAAGAAAAGTACTCACTTTCCGGGAAGATCCTCCATGGTTAGTGTTGTTCAAATATCCTGAATTCCGCGTACACGGTTGTCATCACAGCAAATAAAGTCAATTTTACCCGAATTATGACGTCACACATTATTATCTTATAATACTACTGAGATAAGATAAGGCTGAACTGTCAACTGATAACAGTAGCCACGTACAATAATGGACGATTTGACAAACGTATCAAACTAGCAAACACTGACCTTAATCTTACAGACTGATAAATTAAAAAAAAAAAAAAGGGAACAATAACACTCGATATTAACAAATGAGGACTCTGGAATGAAAACAATATGTCGAATTTACAAAATATTTATTCGGCCCTTAAAAATTAATTACGTGGTTCTCGGGAGTGGTGCTGAAAAAAATTGATGACGGCGGGCGGTGTTTTTATTTTACGTTTTATTCGTGATTTTTCAGATGCAGGTGATGGCTTTTTTTTTCACCATCAAAACGAAATCACTAGCTTCTAATTTGTCATGGAGTACAATATCTATGTTTTAATGTCAGGATTAGCGTGCAACAGTTGCATCTTTGATAAAAGTGATTCTTTAGATCCAAGTTTTTAGTTGTGACATGCCTCTGAACGACCCTTTAAGATTCGTTTCGAGGCGATCATGTGAATAGAGCAGAGAGCTGATGTGGTCATCGGCTCCAGGAAATATTTGGTGAAAGTGCCGATGCGTAGTCGGATTTTTTTTTAGACAATGTCATAAAAAACGTTTCATGCGTTAAGAAAAATCCCATGTGTGCGCTTCCGAGAACCACTTAATTTAATTTTTAATGACTTTACCAATAAATTAGCCCTGTCTCACGCTGCAATGTAGGTAGCAATGTCATTACAATGTAACGGTATTACTACCTACATTGCGGCGATTTCCTGGGTTCGACAACAAAGTACGAAACGATTGCGTGTGTGAATTGGTGTCGGGATCCATCACGGCCTTCCAATATTTACAGAATGTTATGTTAAGAGATAAGATGTCACTGTTGACCCGACGTTTTTGTTCCAATATTGTGTTTGGCGCACTGATGGGCCCCTAAAGTCATTTCTCTGTCGTCCGACTTCATTTTGTTTCTGTCTGAGCGATTTTTTTTCCCCCCACGCTTTCTTTTCTTGTATCTTTTGTTGGTTTGTATTTTGGGCGAGGCTGTCCTCGGGGTCCGCGGATGCTGTTGCCATGGTGATTTGGGAGTTCGCTCGAGCGGAATGAGGTTGGCTATCCCGGTGTCTGTGGACCCACTCACAAGCACGTCCGGCGGTCGGTCGGTCTGTCTGTGCGTCCATTGCTTATTTCAAATGGTTCCCCTTTTTGCTGGTTCGACTCCCGACTTGACAGTTGGATGATACTTCCTGCCTTCAGGCTAAAATGTGGACTCGATTTGGACGATTGTCGTCTACTCCCATCACGCTATTCGGCACCCCCCCCTCTCCCCACCTTCGAAAAAATAAGATCGACGTGTCGGTTACGTGTCACAATTGAAATGAAATATTTAAAGCAGCAGTGCCTACTAATTTAAGCCATAGTTTCTAAATATTTGTGGATATCACGATCAGCTCGAGTCATTTTAAATTAATTTTCAACCCCTTGACACTTTTATCCAGGTCACTCCATGACTTTAAACTGATGGTTAAGGCTGACTTTAAACCGCAATAAATTCGTCTTCTTTCGCAAAACAAACTCCTGACAAAACATGAACTTCCAAACTGTAAAATCAACACTGCAACGTACGCTGCCATACTAAATAAACATCCCTTGTGTTTCCTTATCCCGTCGTAGCATCCAAGATAGCAGGGAAAGCCAGTGTGCCATGATGGGAGTTTGTTCTCTTGTCTTCTTAATGCAGCTTTATTTTTCTTTAATTGGGCTTTCCTTTCATGTGTGTAAAAAGGATTAATTTACACCGCTTGTGCAAAGGAGTATATCAAAAAAATGAGTGGCGTCATACTTTTCGAACTACGTAAAAAAAACCTGTATCAAAGAAATGAACTACGCAGAGAAACTATGTTTATTTATACTACGTTATAGATTCAAGGCATTTCAAGGAATTAAGGCTTATTACGGAATTCAAGGCTTTTCTAGGAATTGAAGGCTTCTTGAGAAATTCAAAACTTTTCAAGGATTTCAAAATCTTCTAAGGAATTCTAGGCTTTTCAAGGAATTCAAGACAAGACTTTTTAGGGATTTCAAGATCTAAGGTATTCATGGTTTTTCAAAGAATCGAAAACTACGGAATACGAAGCTTTTTAAGGAACTTAAGGCTCTTCAATGAATTCAAGGCTTCTTAAATGATTCAATACAAAACTTTTCAAGGATTTCAAGATCTTCTAAGGAATTCGAGGCTTTTCAAGGGATTTAAGACAAGACTTTTTAGGGATTTCAAGATCTAAGGTATTCATGGTTTTTCAAGGAATCGAAAACTACGGAATGCGAAGCTTTTTAAAGAATTCAAGGCTCTTCAATGAATTCAAGGCTTCGTAAGTGATTCAATACAAAACTTTTCCAGGATTTCAAGATCTTCTAAGGAATTCGAGGCATTTCAAGGAATTGATGACTATGGAATTCAAATCTTTTTAAGGAATTCAAGGCTTTTCAAAAATTTCAAGATCTTCCAAAGAATTCAAGACTTTTCAAGGAATTCAAGGCTGTGTACGAATCCTGCTGGAAGTCATTTCGTGACTCCATAAAAGTTCTAGGGTCCAAGAAACTCACTGAACTGTTAGCATCCCACGTAACCAGACTCCTTTCAAAGATTTAAAACCATATTGAATAAGTTTCTGGAGATGCAAGGCACTAACTATTACGACGGCTAGAAGCCAAAAGCGTGCGCGCAGCATCTTACCGCACTTCTGAGAAACTTTGAAAAACTTTTTATCAGACAAGTTGGCCGCGAAAGAGTTAGCACACAGATAGGCCGGTAATTTCTTTCTTGCCTGCGTCTAATACTTTTCAATCCGTTTCTACCGCCACAGCCCTAGAAACTAATTCTAGCGTCATACCATTTTCATTTCTTAATGTCTCTCTCATCCCCAGTTCACGTTCGGCTGCAAACATTTCCAAATTGAAAATGGAAATTTAGACAGGAGATGCCTCCATCTCCTGCCAAACATGGCTAATTGGATGTGGCCTTTGGCAAATATCAGCCTAAGCGCCAGATGAGAAACCGTTAGACAAGTTGAACGGACCAAGAACTTTACAACTATTTTCATTGGGACTAATTTAAAAGGTCGATTCGGATTTGCAACGGCAGCCATCTTGTTAAAGCGTTTTCTCAATGTTGACTAACTATATGTTTATCAAAATTATAGAGGACAATTTGTTTGTACTCTCAAGAAACAAAAAAAGACATACGTTTTGTGACTTAAAAAGAGGGAGAGAAACAGTACACCCTAACAAGGTCAATTCACTATTTCTTGGCCACCAATCAAATAAAAAAAATGCCTTAACTCCAAATCGTCTAATACCCCTTTCACACTGGGAAAAAAGTCGGAACCCGCCCAGTTCACGGCCTAACCTTTCCACATTGGACCCCGACTCAGGCCCGGACTCGACCCCCGACTTTCAAGTCCTGCTCGATGTTGGGACTTGAGACGCCGACTCCGACCCCGTGTTTCAGTGTGGAAAGGGTCGGTGCGTGGGCCCGCGCTTTAGGGAAACGTTTTGACTCTTGGTGCGCTGATAAGCAATAGCGAGATAAAGGGACAGGAGGAAGCGGGGTGGGAGCGGAAGAGAGAAAGGAACAGCTTTAGCGCCGAAAATGTTGTAGCGAGAGAAAAATTAACTTAAGTCCTGACCTTGGCCGATGTCGGGGTTCGGTGTGGAAAGAAGTAAGGAAGGGTGCCAGGTTTGCCGTGGGTACAAGTCGGGGCCCAAACACCAAACGCGGCGTTCGGGGTCCAGTGTGGAAGCAGTACAAGACTCCTTCCACACGAACACGTTCGGCCGGTCAGGTTCCGGACATGAAGATAGTACTGCCGTATTGGTCTCTTCACACTGTCAGGTTCAGGTTTTGAGTCTTATTGAAGTCGACTGGGCCATCCGGTTCCGTGACGCCGGATCGAGTAGGCGGCAATGTCCGTGTTCAGACCAACCGGTTTTGTCCGACCAGTTTTCAGCATTTAAACACTTTCGCACGTAGAGATTGCGTTCAAGGTCGACTTCTGCGACGTAGCTGGATTTAATGACGACCTGATGAAAATCCTTGTCGAATTTCTTTTTTTCAGGTTTCAGCCGAACCGGGGAAACATGATGGTGTTCACAGTGCTTGTTGAGGATTAACCTATTTCACACTAACAGCAAAACGTTAGCTGTCAAAAGTTATTTCTTTAACAGAGGATAAAAGACGACGATTGGATTTAATTACAATACTCCAATTAATTAGATTTTTTGTTTCTTCTAGCCCTGTATTAGAAACTAATAACCCCCTCCCCAACCATTTAGAAGTAAAATTGAAATTACTTTCAATGCCAGGGTTCCCATGATGAGCTGGACTTTGTAAATATTATCTCCCCTAAACAAAACTCGCTGAGGATTCCCGCCAAGCTTTTTGATCGGCTGAAATCGTGATATTAAGCGCCAGGCTGTTCGCCAAGTTAATCCCACCGTACAATAGTGGAAGGTTAAAGAAAAAAATTTAATATAGCTTAATGCACAATTCTAGTTCATTTAACGTTTGAGGTCTTACGTTGGTGGGATTAACTTTGCGAAAGGGCTTGGTGTTCGATATTGCGACTTGAATCAGCCAAACAATTTTTAGAGAATCCTTAACCAGTTTTGTTTTGGAGATATATTTTTAATCCAATTGATAAGGTTTAATTTTTCCCTAACAATTGCGAGATTGAACTATGGTCTTTACCAAAATTACAAACGTTAGTTTCATTTTGATCAACTCCACTTTATTTATTCTGCCCAAACTGTAACTCGAACCCAGAACCTATTTCCTGCATGTTGGATGTGCAAACCACTAACTTATTTGGGGGGGGGGGGGGTGTCTTTAGACCAAGGAGTCGCACACAATGAAGGATGACAACACTAGTCATTTGTATAGAACGTTAACTAGAAAACGAGTTGAGCCATTAATCAAAAAGAAGGTACACAATTCTTCTTATTATGTAATAAATACGGACACAAACCCACTCCTTCGGCTTTCGTCCTATTATTTCAATTTTTTTATTTGTAGGAGAAATAAGTCAAAATGAAACTTCCACCTTCAAAAAATGCATTCCCCCCCCCCCGTCCACCCCGACTTCATGCCAGTTTCACGTTTCTAAATATTTTGTTACAACAGGGGGGGGGGGGGAGAGAATAGCCTGGACTTCTCGACTCTCTTGAAACGACACTGAAACTCAAACCAAAGTTTGCGGTATCGAAAAAGCCTAAAACCCAAGCCAGTCCATCAGACAACGGAAAAGGATTGTTAGCATGCGCCCAACAGGTCAGCTCGTGCTCTTCGTGCTGTCCATGGTCGAACATGCCAAATTAGCATTGTTGGTTTCCCAGAGCGACTTTTTTAGAGTTTTATCCGTTTTATCAGCAAGGCCTGATCCATCATGTCCCTGCCCAATGAAGGGTTGTTTCCATCTGGCCCGGGGGCAGGGCACTATATACCAATCCTACCCGGAGGGGGAAACCGTATATGCGCATCCAGAAGTCCTATCAAGAAATCAGTAAGACTAATTACTTTAAAATAACCACCCACGGTTTTAAAACCAACCAGGAGCTTGATTAGGGTATAAATTAACTGTATTAGCCTAAATAATGTCTTAATGCCTTGCTTTTTTTTTTTAAATAATTTAAGCAAGGATTGACCTGCGTGCGAAATTGAGGTGACTTTAGATGAAAGTCGTTAATTTTGAAATAATTCACCAAACCAGCTTCACCCAAAATTTCACACAAAACTCAATTTTTAAAGACAGTCGTTTTGGTCAGTAACAAATGAACAAACATTAAGGGCGACAAAACAAACCGTGACTAGTTCAGGTTAATTCCGACGTGGATCTCCCTTTTGGGAGCCATAAAAACAAGGACGTCACTAATTCTTTCGTTGGGGAAGGGGGGTGGAGCCTCGATAATTATCAATAATTCAATGCGAAAATTTTCCGATTCAACTTGGCTATTGTGTGCACGGCGCATCTTGAGTCCTGCGAGTATTTTATGAGCAGCCACGTCTTCCTGGAGGGGGTGGCTTTAATCGAAGGCCGCCATTGTTTTTGCAACCATCTTGGATATCAACAAGGCACACTGCTACTAAAAACGTACAATCGATAATCTGTGTTCGTTCTGCGGAGAACTCAAGATAGGCCGCGGACACTATAAATCTTATTTTGTTGAACTAACCCGAATAGCAACGATGTTACCAGAGCTCAACAACTACAGTCCGTCCAAAGAATGACAACTTTAATTTTAAAATATCTTAAAGGGACACATCCTTTCAGCAGCTTCGAGCATCCAGCGCGGATAACCTTTTGCAACATCTACATACGTTCAAGTGAATGTAGTAAAGCCGTTTCTCATGAGGGGAAAAAATAGGAAAATTAAGGTCTTACCAACATTACACACGTTTGAGCTAATGTTGCAAATCTTGAGCTATACAAGAAACCCAACCTGAGGGCACTTACGCCTTAGTCATCGTCATTTGAAGAAAACTCGTACTCTTATAGATGAATTGTCGCAATTTTGAACCTTACTAGTTTAAAATCAGAAAAAAGTTTAGTGAGGGAGGATAGGGGGCCAACCCAGGAAACCTCTCATCATGCTAAGGGTCGAGAAACCGTATTGCGTAGATCCCCTTGTTGCAGACAATAACAGGATAGTCTTGCCACGTTACCCATTTTCTTTACCCCTACCCCCTCCATGTGGGTGGCTGGCTGGCTGGCTGGCTGGGCGCATGTTTTGAATTGGCTTTAAATTGTAAGTTTTATTTCACAGTCAGACTAATTCCATAAACCGACTGTTGTTTACCGGTACTTATAAATATATTTTGGACCGAAAAACTAAAAATTTGGCTCTAACCTCCGTTTTCCCCAAGTGCGACTCCTCAGTACATTTCAAAAGGTTTCTTGTGGAGGGAAAACGTGGAAGAAAGAGCGAGTTTTTTAGGTGTTTTTTAGGTGTTTTTTAGGTATTTCAGTGGTTTCAAAAAAGAAAAGGAGACCACCAAAAACCAAACCTTGCACAACTGAAGCTGCCAAATTTCCCAAAAGGGTCAGCCTTTGAAGGTAGTGATATCATTCAACCAAGGATAGGCTGCCAAGGTTAATCCTATTAGTTGAGTTAATCGCACCGACTAATAGTTCGGAAGTTAAATGAAAACTAGAACATTGCTATCGCGGTATCAACCTCAAGATTTCATTTACGGTCCAAGTATAATTTATATCGTGAGGTTAACTTGGCTCATAGGATAACCTTGGGACCTTTTCCTGGTTGAATGATATCACCACTTCAAAGGCCGACCCTTTCTGGAAACTTGGCGGCTTCTCTCATGCTAGTTTTGGGTGGGTATCACAACTTTCGTAGGACTGTGAACATACAAAAGGTCACATCGTCATCTTCATCTGTAACTATTTTTTCCCCAGAGTACTGCGAAGTACAGAGTGGTCCATGCTAACGCAACGGCAGAAATGTGTCAAGCGACAGAAAAAGTCCTCAGAAAAGTGTTTGGATTTTTTTTTCACGTCCAATTAAACTAATTTTTGCCATTGCTTGCTAATTTCTCACATTGAATTTTCGATAAAGAAAAACCACCACTAAAACCACCACCACTAAAACCACTAAACGACTTTAAACTATCATACAAAAACACCATGAGGTTAAAAAGACCCATCAAGGTTTTGCCATAGAAAGTGGTGATATCAGAGCCAAAATGGCTACCACCAAGATTGTGGTCCGAACCGTCATCACGCAAGCTTAACCGACAATCAACGAGGTGTCAGTAAGATTGAGTGGTCAGGGTTGGGACGGAAAATTTGGTGGCAGCCATTTTGGCTCTGATATCGCCACTTTCTACGGCAAAAACTTGATGGGCCCCTTACTCTCATGGGGTTTTTGGACGATATCACCCCTTTTGGTTGCTTTATGGTTTTCTAATAATTTCTTATGTTTTAACTACTAGAAAGTATTTTCGCATATTCATCAAGAACCGTGCCAGCCCAACTATGACGAATGGGAGGCAGAGATATCCGCCGATCACATGGTTGCCAGCGGATCATCTACCAAATATTTCGCCCACGACTCCAGGCGGAAACAAAGAGAAATGCAAGAACAACTCATGTTGGCCTCCATGCGTCTCCAAGTCACCATGGACGATATGGTCCGATTGAACGATAAAATCGCCCTGGTCCAGGACGATAACAAGTTCCTTAAGGAACAACTACAGCTGCCCAAACCGTCAAAGATTACCAGCGAATCGCCACGCAACCGCAACGATTTCATTATGCCAACATCCCGCTCATACAAACCAACTGTAAGAGGCAAGTTTATTATTACTTCACTTAATTTGGTTTATCATGTCAAAAACCAAAACTGGTAGCCTGAAATGGCCGCAAAGTTGAGAATGGATCGGCATTTCAAAGGAGTGATAGCAACAGACCAAAGATAAAAGGTCAAAGACAAAAGTAACAACTTTACCATTGCTAGTTCGTGGGCTCGCCTAGCGAATGTTTTGGACTGTTAACATCACTACTTAAAAACGCCGAACCATCTCAATTTGGCGGACATTTTACCAATTTTTGGTATGATATCACTTCTTTTTTTTTTTGTTAAAAACAAAATGCAAGTACAAAATATAAGACTCGGGTTATTGCCATGGAGGGGGGTCGTAAAAGGCCGTTCCCGATTTAGCCTTTAATTTGCTAATCAGCCTTGCCAATTTTAGCAATAAATATTACACGGCTAAGAAGCCTTTATATATGGCGTGGCTAATGTGATACTAGTTTATTTGTTTGTACTTAGTATGTGTAGACATATTTTTATTTACTTTTATTTACCTCCATACAAATGGTAAAGTAAATCTTTCATTTGTTAAAATGTGAAACTGAAGAATTTTGCTGAAAGATGAAAATACCGGATGATTTAGATCATTTCGCAATAAACCTGGATTGAGATTTTCGGTTCCATTGTTACCTAATTTGATAAATTCCTCGTTTTTTTAACTAAACATGTAAGTAATATTGCCTACTTATTAAATAGGGCCAAGGCGGGCAGGAGGCCTCGATATCCACCAGCCTCCCTCCAAGAGCAAGACTTCGACTCGCCCGGGCGGGAAGTCAGACGGCGCCAAGAACTTGTGGCAGGGGGTGACACGATTTTTACACAATGCCGCTAACCTCTGCTCCAACGAGGCTGATGTGTCTGACGACAAAGAAGGCGCTAATAATAATAGTAGTGAATTCTAGAGACTTAACTAAGAACAAATTAAAAATGTAAAGTCAACTTGGCCAAAAGAGAAAATAAAGTTCATCGGATACGTCAATTACAGAATTTTTTCTTTATTTTGAAAATATCTGGTAACCCATCACTAACCAATGTGGTTTCGAAATTAATGCTACTTACAGATAGGATTACTAGCGTGTAAAGTGACAGGCTTAGTTTACACAAGTTTGAGAATTTTTGTGAGTTGGATCAGGTCACCGGGTCATTCGGGTCAAGTTTTAAGCCGTGTCACCCGGTCTGAGCACCAGACACGGAATTTAGGGTCAGACCTGGAGACCCAGTGAGACCGGGCGACCCGAACTGACCCGGTGACCCAGAAATTCGGGTCAGTTCACCCTAAATAACCCCACTGACCCCAATTAAGCCAAAGACTAAAATGAATTGAATTTTTCCCCGTGTTAGTACGGAATGATTACCACTCTTTCTAAGGAAAATATTTTTTGTTTCTGTGGTATATCCACCCAATAAAAAAAATAATAAAAGCAATAATAGTAAACAAAGTTATAATTTTCTTGTAATTAGGGCCGGCCTTGCTAAAATTTACTGCTAAGTTCGTTTCTTTAAGATTAACGATAATAATATTACTGTTTTATTACATTTTCAAGCGTTGTCGTAATGAAAAACATAAAATGTACGTTGTCAGTTAATTTGTGACAGTTGGTTCAAAACGGGCTTTGCAATTCAGTACAGCAGTAAGGCTCGATTGACATTTACATTTACACCACAACTTATTCTATCTGGCGAGAGAATATCGGTTTAACCCCATTTAACAGCAAAGTTAGCGATTTACTCTTGGAATATTACCTGATTGTTACAGTGGTTACAGTTCTAGGGGGGGGGGGAGTGATGAAGGGGCACCCTAGCAAATGAATTTCAGCACCCTGACGGTCAGAGCCAAAAACCAAAAGGACACGAGCTGGGCAGTTCTGAGCAAGGCTTGGCGCTTTGGGTGCTGAAGCACCGGGCCGCAGGCTGAAAAAGGACCTCAAGGGTGCCACACGGTCACGGGAAAAATAAAATCGGGCACTATTTTAAATTTAAAAAAATGTTCAGTCTTTTACTGAAAAGCTGTATCCCAAAAAATTTCAATTTCCAATAAAATTATTGGTTTTCTCATTTTTTTTTGTGGTACTTGGGGGGGGGGGGGGGGGGGGGGGCACAACGAACCTTAAAGCACTAGGCTTCTACGAAGCTTAATACGACGCTGGTTCTGAGTCCACAAACCCCCACATCGAGCGTACGAGGGAAATATCTACTCATCTTTTCAAATTGGTCGCAATCACGGTAGGTGATGATTTAACAAAGCTTAGAATTTACAAAAAAAGAATGGAAAAAGTTGTACGTCGGATGTACAGTCACAGAAATGTTGGCTTCGCTGCCGTACATTTTCATGCATTAGTTGTTACAGGTGGGACGGAGGGGCATAATTACTCGATGAAACCTAGATTCCGCTGCAGAAGCATCCAAACATGGGAATCGGTGAATCCCTTTTGAAACCGAAAAATAACGGTTATCTACAACGAACGACATAGCTGCCCTACTGGTCCTCTTGTCCGCAGCACTGCAAGGCTAGACGTGAAGCCAGCCATCGGTTGCTGCCCTTCTAGTACCCTCCCACCACGACCACCAATTCCATGGGGCCACCACTCTTCATTTGCCCCATTTGGTCCCCCTCAAAACCCGAGGGAATGCGAGACCCCAACTGTGAAATGTTGGAGGGGTCCAGAATTTCCAGCGAGGCAATCTTTCCTTCAATTTGTCACAATCTTAAAAACAACGGGAGACGCACGACCTCCAATGATTCGGGTGGTGGATGGGCGTGCAAGACCACCAATTCCTAACGGAAAATCCATCCACACACCTCACGTTCCATTCACAAACGAGAAAAACACTCGAAATGTTCAAAGTAATGCTCGAGACGTGGAAAAAGGATTATACTTGCGTCATTTTGTTTGTGCGTTGCCGAACTTTGATCCCGAACTTTTTATTTTAACTCGTTTCAAATCCGCCAATATTGATGTACCCAGATTTCCGGTTTTAAAGGGTTTCGGTAACTTCGTACATTAAATAAAGGTGCAGTAATCTAATACACATTAGACATTAGGTTAAAGGCACATAAATCCCTCCGTTCTGGCCGCTTTACTCTGCGTCACCTACGCTAAAATATAGTTCAAACGACCGCAGCGCGCATTGCTATACGACACAATAGTCATACTCATTTCGGGGCCGCTGCAACGTGACACATCGTACGACCAAGTCGCAAACTTGAGCGAAGGATTAATTATCCTTCCTCCAGGGCCGCGGCTTGCCAGCGATGTGGCGGGAGTTATATACCGCACGGACCGAGCCGTTTAAAACAAGCCTAATAACATTCTCGCGCCACTACTGACATCTGCATCGTACCCTTAGACCAGCAAATGAAAGGTAAATCAGTTTATATAAAACTATTTCCGGTAATGTATCGAGTGAAACTGTTAAAATATACCGGAGGGAGTTATGTGCCTTTAACGGCCCCAACAAACAAAACAAACAAAAAACAGGACACCCCAGCGTAACCACTCTAAGTGCAAGAGCTGTGCTGTATCCTGAAAATAACCACCATGCTACTGTTTCAGTAGTATTAATCCTGCATGAAGAATGCTATTTTGCGGCAGAAAGTCGAAAAGCCTTTTAATAATCAGAAGCCATCTTTACTCTTTCTTGAGTACTATTATGATTTGAACCAGCGTACCAGTCTTTCTCCATAATGTCTTTACCCATAGGTTTCCACGGTTGGCTTACTTTCAACTTTATTATTTACAGAAATCTGCATACAGGGGCACGTCTTGGTTTTTTGTTGGGGGGGGGGGGGGCGCACTGTACACAAATTTCCATCCAAAATGTTTTTTGTTTTTTTTTGCCTTGGTTAAAAAAAAACTTCTCTTAACCCTGTTAATGCCAGACTCAAAGTCTACACTGCATTTTGACCTTCTGTCTCCCAATTTTAGTGTGATGGAATTAAAAAAAAAATTTATGCGGCCCGGGGGGGGGGGGGGGGTTAACCGCACCATGCTGGATTCTCTTCTTTATGGTTTATTTAATAATTCTTTCGGCCTTGGAGGCCATTGATTTTCGCTGTTGTGCTATTGTTTTTCTCTTTCCAAAAGTATTAGATTCTCCTTTTAAAGAAGCATTCATATTAGAAGGAATTTGTAATTAGTTAAGGTTCCTGATATTTTTCGTAGCCTACCAGAAAAGATTATCAATTTTAGAGAAGTTCCTAATAAAAGTACATTAAAGCATTTTAGATCGTCATTTGTCCGCTAGAAATTGACTTAAACCTACATGCATTCAAGGAAATCGAAGTTTTATCCCCTTAAATCCAGGTTTTACTGCATCCAAATTAACTAAAAGCGTTACACATACAGCAAACTAAATGAACTAGTAAATTGATAAACTTAAATTCCTGATCTAATGAGAATAAAGGCATTGTGTTAATGTTAGGCAGAACCCAGATCACGAACGTGAATGATCGCATAAACGCCGAATTCTTCGCGATGGAGTTAGGTCTAAACACCCTACCCGGACAGAAGCAAGGTTCGAAAATGAATTGGCGAAAATGAATAGCCCATGGGCGTTTACCAACCGATTTAGAGTACTTCAGTTTATAAAATTTATGTCGGACATTATTTTTACCCGGCAGTATTTCTTCTGGAGGGTATTTTTCGGGATCCTCATTTTGCGGGAATCTGCCCAAAGGAAGTAGGTATGGACTTTTACGTTGGAGTTTTTCACTGCTTTAGGTAAGATGACCTAAGAATTGGACGCAGTCACGTTCCAGTGAAGATCGTGAAAATGTCTCGTCTCAAAAATTTCTTCGATTTCCCCCCCCCCCTATGGGACCCATGTAATGAAAAAAATGAACGTCCTTGATTTAGGGCCCACACACCAAGCTAATCAAGAAAGAGAGGGGAAACCTCTAAGGGAAAGACGGCCACACAACACTTCCTCCCAGCCTCACCCAACCAAAGAAACAAAAATGCAACCCCTATTTTCAACAGTTCGTACCAAAACAGTAGGTCGTGACAATTGGACCTTTGTTGCCGTAATTAGTGGCTGTATTTACGCGTGTGTGAAGCAGCCCCCCATTTTTGTGGGGGCTGATCTAAAAACAAATGAGCTGGAAGGGGCTGCAAGTGAGCTAAATGAGTCTGCCAGTTTTATCGTTTGAGCTACAAAATTTACTTAAATACTAGCTGTACCCCCTAGCTGTACCGGCTAGCTGGTTCCCGCATACCTGAGCGTAACACTGTAGTGGGAGCCGGTTTCCCCTATTGTGTGGTCTGAATATTCCCATCTCTGCTCCCTCTTTGAACCTCTGCTGATTTGTGTCATGGAAGTAAATGTTTATTTTCAATGGAGGACGTTTCTCTGTTCTGATACCAAGCCCAACAACGGTTGTGCATGCAGTGATTGTTACTCAACCAACTTTGAAACTCTTCCAAGTCGGCTCTTAAGAGCTAGCTTTATTAATGCAATATGTCGATTGTTATAGGCCACATCTGTTTATTTATCGGTCGCTCGCCCTCTTTATTATACACCCTCTTTCATTGTAGTGCATAATAATGATGAATTTGCTTGCCCAACCTAAGCGTATTATATATATAGATAGATAGATAAATGTTTTAAAAATAAGGGGTCAGGTTTTGACTAGCCCCCATAATGAATGAGCTGGATACAAAACTGATTGAGCTACGTATGAGCTGAATGAGTCAGCAGGATTCAACCCGATATCTCTGTAAATTATTTTTATATTAATTATTGCAGTTATTAGCTGCAAAGTGAAGCTGGCCACTAATTCTTCAAATATTTACAGTGAAGTAAATATTATAGCTTAAAGATAAAACTGGCGGACTCAATTAGCTCACTGGCAGTCCCTTCCAGCTCGTTTGTTTTTAGATCAGCCCCCGCAAAAATATAGGGACTGTTAATAATTGCAAATTATTAATGTAAAAATAGTTTAGAGAGATATCGAGTTGAATCTTGCTGACTCATTCATTCGGCTCATTCGTAGCCTCATTCAACTCAATTAATTTTGAATCCTGCTTATTCAGTATGGGGGCTAGTGTGAAGCTGTCCCCTAATTCTTAAAATACTTATACTTTAGTAAATACTAAATAAGCTAGCTCAAACGATAAAACTGGCAAACTGATTTAGCTCATTCGTAGCCCCCTTCTTCCAGCTCCTTTGTTTTTAGATCAGGCCCCCCCACAATAGTGGTGGGCAAGCTTCACATACACTATTTACCACTCCGCAGTTTAAACACTTGATTTGCACATTGTTTACATTTTGTGTTATTTCGGTGGGAAATTTGCAGATGTGCGTTGATCGGCGTACAATAAAAATAAACCAGGAAGCACTTACAGTTAGTATTTCGACTGTTGGAGTGCTGCCTTCCTCAGGACAACCTATTCAGCCATATTCCTTCTCCTG